>JAIUZE010003892.1:0-11144 GCA_022085475.1 Heliosperma pusillum
CTCGAAAAGCTCGCGAGCAGCTCGAACTTGTGTAATTATATAAGATATTGCTCTTATTTTATAAAAATATTTTATCACGGTTATACCTCTGTATTACATATATCAAATGTCTCATTTTGTTGCCAAATATTTTTACATATAAACTTTGCGCATTGTTATTGAAAGTATCGGAAGAAGAAAAAAAATCAGAAAATCAACAAATATATAGGCTCGATTTGAGCTCGAATTTGGCTCGAGCTCGCGTTAAAGCTCGCAAGCTTTTTAACGAGCACATTTTTCTCAAGCTCGGGTAAGCTCGAGATCGGCTCGAGCTCGAGTTTTAGTTTTCGAGCACAAGCCGAGCAAGGCCAAGCTCGGGCTCGGCTCGGCTCGTTAGCACCCCTATTTGCAACAACTCTCCTCTAAACCCTACACAAAACTCCATTAAATCTTCTTCTCTCAAAGCTTCAAACTCTCATATCTCCTCCATTTCTTAACCAAATTTGTTGATTTTTAGACCAATCTTCTCCTCTCTTCACCCTATATCTTTCTAGGTAAGAAAGTCGTCACCTTTCTCATTTATTCAAATCGTCCGTCTTTTTCTAAGATGAGAAATTCACATCTTTTCGTGTTGTAATGTTATGTGGAGACTTAGAAGACCCGGATAAAGACTATTTCCTTATTGAAGAGTAGCTTGAGGACTAGGCGAGTAAGAGGTAATATAGACGGGTTATTCGATATCACATATATGTTCTTTATGTGTTTTAGAGTAGTATTTGATAATAAAGATAGGTTCTTTGTTTGTTTGGCATGAAATTATGTATCTTGAATGTTAGTGAGTTGTTGTGACTTGTGACTCAATTACTAGGAATTGTTGGATGTTGATAAGTTGGTTGTTATTAAATCCCCTTTGAAGCTAATTACATGTTTACAGTCATTAAAGTTAGGTTAATTACTTCCCTAAGATTTATGTTGTATGGTTGTGACTCACATGACGCTTGGAATGATGTTTTTTACGGATTTGAGTTTAGTATAACTTAAGACAAGTTTTATGCTTAATTGGTAGTGCCGTGGGTCTCAGCTGGTGACCGGGCCGCCGGTCACCCACCTGGCTGGCTGGGAACCCTCTATACGTTTTTGGTCCAAATTTGATATGTCGTGGGTCCAAGTCGACCGGATGGAAGATTCACGTGTGTTGTGTGAATTTTAATGATTGACAAGTGTCCCAGCCGGTGGACCGGCCGCCGGTTGGCCCGCCGGCTTGGAGGTCCATTCTAATTTTTGGCTGAGTTTTTGTGAATTGCCTAGGTGCCCATCCAACTGACCGACCGCCGGTGGCCTGACCGGCAGGGAACCCCCTCCCACTTTTTCACATTTTTAGAAGATGCCTTGAGGCCCAGCTGGTGGGCCGGCCACCTATCACCTACCAGACTAGGGACCCCCTTTTGCCCTTTTCTTCTTCTTTTCTCATATGTGATTTATACGCGATAAATTTACGGTTTTTTCTACACTATAACGTTATGAAATTTGTAGGATATTCATGTATCAGTTATATAGTATCTCACATGCCTAATTAACATGTTTAGTGAAAGTTTTGGATGTTTCCCTCAATTGAGTCATGTATGTCTTGAATAGTCGGTTGAATTGTATATGTTGGATGATGTTGAACTCTCATTTCCCGTTTGTACCCTTATACTTGTTAGACTTGATTTTGAAGTAATGGGGGTACATTCTCTAGTGCTTGTGCATATGTTAGTGGGAATATGACGACGTAGTTGGGAGGCAAACGTTAAGCGTTGATCGATCCGGCCATCAAATGTTGTATTCTTGCGAGGTGGTGTCATTGCATGTAGTGTACTTGCTTGAATGTTTTTTTGACAATTTCTCGTTGGTCGTACTGCCGGGATTGGTATTCTTATTCTTTTTCCACCTCTATCGTTCGCCGTACTGCCGGATTTGAGGTACTCGGCTTATGTTCTATCGACCGAGTATTGGATGTGTCCATGTCTAGCCACATGTCGAATCATGTACACGTCTTGTCTCGATAGTCTGACCAGCTTTAGACTAGGACTATATTATTATCGTAATCCTACCAGAAGGATTAGAGTCTAGAGTTGTCTGTGTAATATCTCAGGTATTACTAGGTCGAGTGCTGAGGACACTCGGCCGGATATGTGTGTTACTCGAACGAATAGGCTAGCTACTCGGTCGAGTGTCTTGGACTTGGTCAAGTTATGTTCACTCGACCGATTGGACTGTCTAGAGGGGACCCTATTGGTTGACACTCGGTCGACTTTATACAATCTCGGTTGAGTGGGTGTTACTCGACCGAGTGTCCTTTTACTCGATCAAGTTATCGTCGTGTTCGCATCTCTTTTGTATTTGATTCCGCGTGGGTCCAGTATGGAATATAATAGGGTTTTCACTCTCTACACTCTCATAAACCCTCACTAGTATTCAAACAAGCACCAAAAACCCTACTATCTCTCCAGTTTCTCTCTCAAAACTCTCTAGAACCTTCTTGGGTATTCTTGAAGATTGGAGATCTCTTTCATTCTTGATCTAGTCTTTTCTTTCAAGATTTGTAAGTAACTTTTATCTTTAACCTCTTGAATTATTACTATCACCCTATTAGGTATGAGTTTGGGTAATTATGATTAATTAGTTAATGATTAGTATTTTATTGTTCATTAAGAAGAGATTAGGAAGGGATTAGTATTATTAAACCTTCATATGTTGTAAAGATTGAATCTTTATACTTATCTTAAAATAGATTATTTGTTATTTAATGGAATTAAGGGATTTGACACTAATTGTTAGAAAGGTTGTTACTTGAGTAGGAGTTTGGGGAAATAAGATGATATATATTGTTATCTATTGGTTAAGGTCTTGAATATAAAAGGACTTGGCCTATAATGTATGATTTGAGCCTATTATTGTGAGAATTTGGGGATTACTGTTAAGAAGGGGGTAATTAGTCTTAATGGGCTTTGATTGATAGTAATTAGTAGTAATTACTATTATTATGGTATTGTAGGTGGTGATTTCATAGAAGAGGAGCTCTAGCCTTGCTTGTGTTTGCTTTTGAGTGAATTGCGAAAAGGTAGGTTAATCCTACTCGGTTTATGTGTATATGATTGATTGATATGGAGTATGATGTGATTGTGACATGATGGTTTGTATTTGGATGTGTGTTGTGATTGTGATACATGTTGGAGTTGGGAGTGGTTATTATTATGGAGCGGTTGTGGGAACCGACTCCATAGACTCTAGAGGTCGCTCTTCATGGTGCCACCATGGAAGAGACAGTGCACGTGGATCATGACTTGGGTATGGGGTGACCTACTGTGCTAGGGCCCATGATGTATACGGTGTGCCCCGGATATGGCGGTGTGCTACTTGATGGGATCACAGATGGTGGTTGGTGCGCTTCCTGATGGTACCAGATATGAGTGGTGCTTATTTTGTGTTTTCCTTGATGTTGATTATGTAAGTTTCTTAAACTCAATATTAGACATTTCTAATATAAAATCATTAATAGTTTACTCTTAAACTATTTGGATCTTATGCATGCATAACAATAAAAACAAAGATAAGAAGAAACATTTTTCTTACATTGATTTAAAAATATTTTGGGCACAAAATAGGACTCATTCCTACTTTTTTCTTGAGCTTATAATAATAGGGATGAATTTACAAGTTCTTAGTATAAGAACACTCCTTTCGTTGCACCAACACAATACCCAAAAATTACAAATATTACTACACTAGTATGATTTGTAAGATCCCCTTAAAATATCACTAATATGTCTATTACCACTCTTAGTAATATTAATAGTAATCTATGGACATGAGTTGATTGAAGCTTCTTAAGCTTATTATTTTAGAGTAATAAAATGGAGAGGTTGAGAGATAAGTTAGGTTTTCTTCAAATGAGATCAACTGTGTATAAAAAGAGAAAACACTTCTCTTTTTCTACCCATGGAGCCGACGCCCTACAAGCATGGGTAAGGGTGAGTTGTTGGAGTAGGTGTCCTCCACAATAGTGCGCCACATAATAAATCTTATTAAGGAATATAATTGGGATATTTATTGACTATATATATGATTAGTCAGTTGATTAACGTAAATCAATAACGGTTGGCTAACTAGAGTTTGACATTATTGTCGTTTGACGGCGGTGATCAACTGATCCCTTTCAGTCACACCTAAAGGATGAAATCCAAATAGTAACTAATTATTTGTATACGATACAGTTAATTAGTACATTACATATATTCGATATATACGAGAGTTAATTATTAGAAATTGAGTTAAGAACTCAAATTCGATTAAACTTATTTCAATTATGCGATAATTGACTAATAAATTTATATCTTATTTTAATACGATTAAATAAGATTTAACTTAGTAATTAATCGTTAAATTACTAAATTAGTTGAGGTTTTGAGATAGAGGTAATTAGTTAATTATATTTACAAGGAGTTGTAAAATAAATTAACTAAGCATTGTGGGACCCATTATATATTGATAATGGCATTTATTGTTCGAGTTTTATTTTAAACTCTTTTATTTAGTTTGACTAAATTTAATACTTTGTTTATCCGAATAGATTGTTGGACCCTATTCATGTGAATAGGACGAACTTAGTATTTTGTCCCTAGTTGCTCAATGAGGTGACGTCTCGAAATGACTAGATTGTAAGTCGATCGATGGTTGGTTCAGCACCATGGGGTCATGGAGATGACTGGTCGTTTACATAGACAGACTGTATGACACTCTGTCGGACAGTGACATGGTAGAGACCCTTAAATAAATTATTTGATGTCTGGTCGTGGCAGGGTCTTCTATCTTATTCCTATAAGTCGATTCTTTTGACTGGCGACCGTCTATCTGAGTCGGTGCAGTTTCCGATTGGTTTTGGTTGATGTTCTAGGTCGTGCCGTAAAAGGAGGCCGATGTACTTCTTCTGGATCATGGTGATCTGCATCATACAGAGTAGATGGATCAACATGAATTGTCCACCCACGTTGGGTAAAAACATCTTTAGGCCACTCGAGGAGTAGTTACTGTAAATGCGTGGCCACGCTCGGAAAGAGATCTATGGTAGATTTTCCGGTCAGACAGTTACTCTCCCTATCGAGAAAAACCACTCTAGATATTGTCAATCGCAAGTGCGACCTGGAAGACACCTTGCGTTGAGTGGGAGATGTGATAAAGAGACAAGAGAATCGGTGACGCACACTTGTGTCAGATAAGTGGGAGATTGTTGGAGTAGGTGTCCTCCACAATAGTGCGCCACATAATAAATCTTATTAAGGAATATAATTGGGATATTTATTGACTATATATGATTAGTCAGTTGATTAACGTAAATCAATAACGGTTGGCTACTATAGTTTTACGTTATTAAATCGTTTGACGGCGTGATCAACTATCCCGTTTCACCAGCACACCTAACGGTGAAATCCAAATAGTCCTTTAATTATTGTATATATACAGTTAATTAGTACATTACCTATATTCCGGTATTACGAGAGTTACTTATTAGAAATTGAGTTAAGAACTCAAATTCGATTAAACTTATTTTTCAATTATGCGATAATTGACTAATAAATTTATATCTTATTTAATACGATTAAATAAGATTTAACTTAGTAATTAATCGTTAAATTACGAAATTAGTTGAGGTTTTGAGATAGAGGTAATTAGTTAATTATATTTACAAGGAGTTGTAAAATAAATTAACTAAGCATTGTGGGACCCCTTATATATTGATATAATGGTAAAATATTACTTAAAATGTTAAGTACATATTATTTATTTAATTGAGTCATATAATTGTTATATGATCAAATTAACACTTAATTATACAAGATAATTAACCATATGATTGAAAGTATTTGTGGGACAAATATCAAAATCTCCATAGACCAAATAAGGCCTCACATGGCCGGTCAAGTGAGTAGTGGTGAGGTGATGGTGGTTGCTTTTGTTCATGCTCACAAGTCACATGTATTATGACATGAATAGTAACCTAAAATCATTTCATTCAAACACTACACTCTACCACTTTGCATGTGATTAAAAAATAAGCAAAATAAGACCCTTAAGAGGCTCTTCATGACTGGCCATATTGTCTATTTAAGGGCAATATGGTTGTTCATTTTATTTGTTCATTCTTGCTTGTTTTTTATACATCTCTCAAAAACCCTTCTTCTCACTAAAACTCTCATAATACTAATATTTACTATGTATTACTAGTGTAGTAATATATTCTAATATTAGTAGCATAATATCTATCTTATTATCTAGTTAATAATAAGGGTAGATTATTTGGTATCATCTTGGTGGAACTTGAAGGAGGTCTTCTAATTGGAGATTGTTCTTGTTCATCCATATTAATAGCTCAAGAACAACAAGAAGGAGTTTTTGTTGTGCCCATTTAATTTCCATATCAATATGAGGAAATTTCTTCTTTTATATAAATATCTTTATATTTGCATGCATGTTACATAGATCATTAAATACTAAATTAACAAGTAATTTAGTAACTAATTAGAGGAGTTTAATTAAGGTCTATGGACTTTCGTGTGATATCAGAGCTAGTTTGTAGCAAGCATGTTCATTTTGGACATTTTTATTAAAGTTATAAGATAACTAATAAATCAAATATTTAAGTTAAAATATTATTCTGACGAAATTTTTTGCTGCATGTATACCTAATGACTTCAAAATGTTTGTGGTCAAATTTCGTTATTTTAGGGATTAATTTGCTATTTATTTTTATTTTTGGATTTTAAACCGAGTTAACATGCATTTTATGAGTTAAAAGTTAACTACAAATAGTTGTATGTTGATTCTGGCCATGCAATTTTAATATGATCTCACATGCATGTCTTACATATGGTATGTAAACTTTCGTGAGTTTTTATTAAGTATTGCATGTTTATTGATTTTTATACGAGAAAAGTCGATAATATGAGATTATAATGTTAATAAAATTGAAACGTCCTTTTCTGGTCATGAAATGTTTTTGTACATTTTATATTCTAATGTTGATCATCATGGTGAAATTTTCATAATTTGTTTCACTGTTTTACTATATTTAATGATTTTGTATTTGATAAAACCATTAAATACAAAGTTATTTGTTCATAAAATTAATTTAAATATTTGAGCAAATATTTTTATTTTTGGAGTTCCTGGAAATGTTCCAGAATGTACAAAATTTTTGGTTTCAAATTTTTATGATGTTTATATTTTATTTTGGGTTTATTTCATAATTGTTATGATTAAACCGTTATATTTAGCAAATGAAATCAAATCGGTCGAATTAATGACCAACAAAATTAGTAGGGACTAATTTTGATTTCTAAAACTTTTTAGTTAATTTGTTTGAATTTAAATGAGATTTAAATGTCGATATTGATTTTTAATGGTTAAAAATCAATAAATCCCGTAAAATCAAGCTACAATGAGCATGAATGTGTTTAGGACGATTTTGGCATGAATTTTGAAGCAATTTATTTTATTTTAGGTTGAATGAATGAATTTCATTTATTTAATAATTTATGCAAATTTTGTACCTAATATGGCCTAGTTATTTTTTATCGTTATTACCCGTAATGTAAGGGAATAACAGTTTGGTTGTAATTTTATTACGATCTCGTATTGCCGGTTTGTATAATTTAATAATTTCATTTTATAGAATAAATGTATAATATGAATTTGTATATTTGTAATTATTTTTAAGAAGATCGGTGACTCGCTCAAGACGGTGCCATTTTTGGAAGATGTTCCAAGTGAAGAGGCAAGGGACCAAGGAGTTGGTTTCCAAATTTGTAATTATCTAGTTAATTTGATTAGCTAGGTGACCATACTAGGATTTTTCCGTTGCTTGTTGCTTGCTTTATTTCCGCTCATGCCAAAATCGTCACACATGCATTTTATTTTTCGTTATTGTCAATTCAACGTTATTCACAATTCACCGACTTAGTTCACTTATAGGGAATTTATAACTAAATTGACAAGATCTCTCACATATTTAAAAATTGAGAATAGCCTTACCAATTAGTAACACCTATGAATCCCGTGTTCATTAGGGGTACCACGCTCGTGGGTCCCTTTTTACCCCGGGTAAGTAGGGTGATACGATCACAAGCTAAAATTGGATTGGACTCAACGAGATAAGCATTATCTTGGGACTAGGAGATGGATTTAGTTGAAATTCGTCAACCAAGAGTTCTAAGGGTAGAATTAGTCAAGTAATGTCTTACCATTTCTAGATAAAGGTAGCATGCGATGACTATTTTTATTTAAAGATGGGTCTTGGAATCATTTATATAATTTAGTGAGAGGTCATTATATAAATGCTAAACTTGTTAAAATGTTTTTCAAGTAAATTAACAATGAATGTTTATATATTTCTTTTTGTTTTAGTAACCATATTCGCACAATGTCAAGTTTATCAAACAACGCAACCTTGGGTAAGGACTCATGGTTGAGATCCGTCATGGACGAATGTGTCCTAAAAGATGACGGAAGTAACTTCGTTGAATGGGAGTCGACGATCAAGAGCGCCACGATATCAGATAACGTGCTTCGCTACTTGGTCGAAGAGCCCCCCACCGAACCCGCGCCTAGATCGTCCGCGGTAGTTCGGGCTGAATATGACCTTTATTTTAAGGTTGCTAATGACGTCAAGAATGTCTTGATTTGGTCAATCTCACCCAAACACAAACTCCAATTGATATCTCTCAATGCATATGCGATATTCACGAGGATTACGTCGATGTTTTTGCAAGCCCCTCAAATTCTCTAATATGAGGCGGCTACGAAATTCTTTGACACAAAGCTTCAAAGGGGCCAAAAAGTTTGCCCACACGTGCTCAAAATGGTTGAGGACGCGGACACCTTAGAGCGTCTAGGGTGAACAATTCCGAAGCAATTGGTGGTGGGTAAAATCCTTCATTCACTCACACCTAAGTTTACCTAATTTAGGTTGAACTATAACATGAATGGCATGGAAAAGAGTTTCTATGAACTCCATGCACTCCTCACCCAAGCGGAGAGGGACATGGAGGCTAGTGGGAGTGAACCCAAGGACGTTCTTTCAATGAAAATGAAGAACATGAACCTTGGGGTGAAAACGGATAAGGAAAAGGGTAAGACTCTTTTCAAGAAAATCGGCAAGGGAAAGGGCAAGGTCTTTTATAAGTCCAAGCCCAAGGTCAACAAACACGCGGAGGCGGATTTCTATTATTGTAATGGCAAAGGGCATTGGAAACGCAATTGCCCCAAATACTTGAAAGACAAGAAGGACGATTGTGTGACAACGTCAGGTAAAATTCTTTCATCACTAATATGATAGATATTAATTTTGCTAGTACATCTTCTTAGGTATTTGATACCGGTTGTGTTTCTCACCTTTGTAATCATGTACAGGGGCTGAAAGACGCACAAGCACTAGCCAAGGGTGACGTGGACCTGCGCATGGGAAATGGAGCTAAGGTAGCCGCAGTTTCCGTGGGCACCTACGTTCTTCTTTTGCCTAATGGTTTAGAGTTGTATTTAAATAATTGCTATTATGTACCAACTCTTACCAAGAACATTATCTCCATTTCCGTGTTAGACATGGAAGGATTTTCATTTTGTATTAAGAACAATCGTTGTACTTTTTCTTTAAATGAAATGGTTTATGGCGAGGCCATTTCTATTGGAGGTATTTATGTTCTAGATATTGCAAAAGAGGTCTATCATGTAGAAAACAAGAAGCTCAAAACAGGTGAACCTAATCAATCATACCTTTGGCATTGTCGTTTAGGGCACATAAACGAACGACGCATAAAGAGACTTGTTTCATCTAAAGTACTCAAACCATTCGATTACGAATCTTATGGCGTATGCGAATCTTGTCTTCTAGGCAAGATGACTCGTGCTCCTTTTACGGGAAAAAGGACACGAGCAAGTGAAGTATTAGGACTTATACACACGGATGTATGCGGTCCAATGACTATCCGAGCTAGAGGTGGTTATCACTACTTCATTACTTTTACCGACGACTGGAGTAGATATGGATATGTCTACTTGATGAGGCATAAAAGTGATGCTTTTGAAAAGTTCAAAGAATTTCAAAATGAAGTAGAAAACCAATTGAATAAAAAGATTAAAACCCTACGATCCGATCGTGGTGGTGAATACTTGAACCATGAATTTGATTCACACCTGAAAAATTGTGGTATAGTATCACAATGGACTCCTCCTGGAACACTTCAATTAAACGGTGTGTCCGAAAGGAGAAATCGAACTTTATTAGATATGGTTCGATCTATGATGAGTCTAACTGAGCTTCATGATTATTTTTGGGGTTTTGCTATCTTATCTGCAATATTTTTACTAAATCGAAGCCCGACTAAAGCGGCAAACAAGACTCCATATGAGATATGGACAGGAAAAGTCCCTTATTTGTCATTTATGAGAATTTGGGGATGCGAGGCTTTTGTTAAGAATAAGTCTGACGATAAACTCGCACCCAAATCTGACAAATGTCTTTTTGTAGGATATCCAACGGAATCACGTGCTTATTACTTCTACAATAAACACGAGGACAAAGTGTTTGTGTCTCGTGATGCAGTCTTTTTAGAAAAGGATTTTATTTCTAAAAGACAGAGTGGGAGAAAATTTGAACTTGATGAAGTCCAAGAGCCACAAACCGAAAAGGATGTAGAGGAAAACGTTCCCTCTTCGTCTGGTACGGTCATTATTCCTTCGGAACCTAGGAGGTCAAGTAGAATTAGTCATCCACCTGATAGATACCTTGGTATTATAGAGGAAGGTGATGACTATAATGTGTTAATTTTTGAAAGTAACGAACCTACTACCTACAAAGCAGCCATTCTAGTCCCGACTCAAAGCTATGGTAGGAGCCATGCCATCCGACAATGGATTCTATGTACGACAATCAAGTATGGGGATGGTGGATGTAACCTAAGGAGGTAAGGACCTCTTCAGTGTAAGTGGATCTATAAGATCAAAAAGTGGCATTAGACAAACATTAATGATTGTTTTAAAGTAGATTGGTGGCCAAAAGGTTTTCACACAAGTTTCATGGTTCTTCACTATGACGAACCTTCGCCCCAGTCGCAGGCTTCGATCCATATAAG
>JAIUZE010003894.1:0-17053 GCA_022085475.1 Heliosperma pusillum
CAGGCGACTGATATTGGCGACTGATTTCCGTCGCTAAAATGAATTTGGCGACTGATTTCAGTCGCCAAGACCTAGCCGCTGTCATTAGTCGCCAAAAAACATTCGGGCGACTACTTTCAGTCGCCAAATTTGGCGACTGAAAAAATAGTCGCCAATTGTGAAAAATGGCGACTGAAATCAGTCGCTCAAATTGGCGACTGAAAGCTTATGTAGTCGTCAATTTGGCGACTGAAATCAGTCGCCATCAGTCGCCATTTTGGCGACTACCATAGTATTCAGTCGCCAATTTGGCGACTGATTTCAGTCGCCAAGCAGTCGCAAATGGATTTTCACTTTGCAAAAATACAGGGGTTTTGGCGACTGAAAATAGTCGCCAAATGAACATTTTAGTCGCCAAAATACCTGTGATATTGCATGAAAATTTCCGTTTTCATCCTACCATACCATACCATCATACCCTACCTGCAAGTATACAAGAAAACACAAAGATTTCACACATTTACAACAACACGATGTGAAACCAACATCCTCATATCGATAAAAAAAATTGTTTCAAGTTTACAAATTTTCTTAAACGGAATTGTTTCAACCATAAATTGTTTCATGTAACAAGTTTCTAAACTATATCAGAAGCCAAGGTTTATATTGGATTCGGCCTGGAATCCACCACTTCCATTGCCTTCATCATAATCCCGCCGATAGGGAGGGGGACCTTGGTTGCAATTCTCAAACCTGCTTTCCCAAGCCTTGAATTTCTCTTTCATTATCCTTATTTCTTCATCCCTTTCCGCATTTTTTCTTTTTTCCTCGTCAAGTGCGGCTTGGAGTCTTCCCACGACTGTCGGCTCGTAGGTTTGGTTTGAGGTGGACGACATTCTTCCCCTTGGAGTTTCGTCAAATACGTTCTTTGCCGACCCAATCCCGTAGACGTTCCCCTTCTTGAAACCCTTTACCAAGTCGAACCAAATCTCGTTATCGGATTTCTCGGGTTGCCTAAGTTTCTCGGCGGAAAATGCTTCCTACAAAATATAAACATTGTTATTAAAAATAGCTACAATATTGGTTAAACATTCAAAAAATTGAACTTATTGTAAAAATACAAAAATGCTTGAAACGTACATATAATTCCTTATCTTTTGGTTTGATCCAATATCTTCTATTGTCTTCGAGCCGGGAATGGGTGTCAAGGAAGAGCTCCGGAGCTGTGGGCGTGTTAGCTTTTTTCTTCTTACCCTTCTAAAAGAAAAACTTAAAGACTTGTATAAGAAAATTTTAATAATAAAAAGAATTTAAGTTATAATTTTCAAATGGAGGAAAAAGTGGAAATTATAACTTACACCCAAAACTAGGCTAAGGACAGATCGAGATCCTGCGTGATGCGACGGCTCAGCCGCTCCATCTTTCTTTCCTCCTTTTTTATTTTTGGATGCTTGGGCCGACCTAGCCTGAAACTCCTCAGTTTCACGATACTTAAGCATATCTTCATATGCACCACCTACAAGTTAAATAAGTAGTATAATAAAATATGATAAAATGTGTAAAAATATAACTATATATATACAAATAACAAAAACAATTAAATACCTCTCATATGCTCCGGCTCCTTCTTCCTCTTGACAACCTTATACATGTTGTCCCTTAACCGTCGAGTGCACGTCTCATTGTACCTTTGACGTACAATATACTCTATTCCGGCCGGCCAGTCAAATGTTTTCTACAATTTAAAAGGTAAGTATTAGTAAAATAAATTATTCATTAAAAACTATAATAATATAAGAAAATATAAATAAAAATAATATACCCTAAAATTATTGAACCACTCCTCTTTTTGTGCAGAGGTAGCCTTGGTCCAACAAGTAGGAGCAACTCCCGTCATCTTCTGCTTTGTACTCTGAGTACAACCGCGTACAACCTTTTGAGACGAAAACCTGAAAAATAAATTATGCAATAGTATGCATTTATGGTAAATAATAATGTAATATAATTATAAACTAATAAATTAAAGACATTGGTGGTTGTCTTACCAAAACCCCGCGGGATCACGTATCATCTTCCCTTCCGGCGTGAACTGGATCGTCTCCGATGTCTGATCCGAGGACTCGTCATTGGTCGATTCCTCGACCACTACCGGACTCTGCTGATCAATAATCTCCATCTCCTCCTCGTCGACTGAAGAAGTACTACGGCGTCTGTTTGAACCGCCGCCACGTTGTCTACCTCGACCTCCTGCCATCTACAAGTACACAAATATTCAAATTGTTAGAAACGGTTAATAACATAAAAAACAAACATAAGCTGTTAATAACATAAAAAAACATCAAATAACATAAAAAAACATCAAATAACATCAAATTGTTCTAGACCTTTCACTACTTTTTGGTATTGTAGAATGATCGGGTCATGACATTATTATCGGGGATAACATCCTCAATCAAAGAAGCAATGCCATCAACACAAGTAAATGGCAAATTGTACTCACATTTCAAAGTTACTATCCTAGAGGCGGCTTCTAACAATGACATTTTGCGCCCTTCATATAATGGTTTTTCACTCGCCTTTAACATATCAAAAAAGGCTTTTGCTTGTGGGTGTGGTTCTTCTTCACTCATTGGTATATGATCATTATTGAAAATATTAGACTCAAATGCATCAACTACCATATCTCTATATGGGTTCTCATTTTGGGGGATTTGAGATTGTTCGGGAAGTGAAAAATATGATTCTCCATGAGAAATCCAATTGTAGTAGTTTGGACAAAACCCGTTTGTATAAAGATGTTCTTGAACCTCAATGTCATGTATATATCTCATGTTTTTGCATTTAATACAAGGACACCTAAGTTTCTTTGCTACTAAATCATACTCGTCTTGTTGTCTAGCAAATTCAATAAACTCGGCAACCCCCTTTATAAATCTAGCGGTAGGACGTCTTTTCTTATCAAGTCTATCTTCGTACATCCATGTACGTTCCAACCTCTTCATTTTAATCTAAACATTATCCCACACAACAATAATTACAACAATATTGATTATCAATTATTACTAACTCTAGGAACATATCTATTATCAATAATAAACCAAACAATAATATTGTCAACATGGATAGTAACTATACTAAAATTAACATATCACTAATTAAACTACTATCATTCTAATTAATAACATTATCAACATGGATACTAAACAACTATCAAACTAATACATACACACTTTAATTATAAAATCCTAACATTCTACTCCCTCCATCACAATTATTTATTTGCCTTTTGATTAAAACAACCAAAAAAAAATAATTTAAAGGGCAAACAAATGAATAAGACGGAGGGAATACTAACTTTCTACCATCAATAATACTCCCATTTATACTAATTTAGTCAATCAACAATCCTAACATCATCAAAAACACCAATACATTGTCAATTACAACCTCGAGTAACATAATGTTAACAATTTCACAAAACCCCCAATTTATATAAACCCTAACCATCAACCTACACAAACCCTAACTAACTAACCATTAGAACTTTGTAAGCATCACAAATTATACATAAACATCATAATACTAATTAAAATCATAAAATAAACAAACAAACAAGCTAAGGAATTAGATTTAGGAGAGCAAAATCGCACCTAATTAAGAAAAAGTGACGGAAATAGAATAAGAGTCGGAGTTTGTTGGTGAGGACGGTGGTGATATCGGTATAGCTAGTGTCGTAGTGGTGGTCGGAGAGGTGGTTAAGGGAATGGAGTAGTAGTGGTGGCGATTTTGTAAAGGGAATAGGGGTTTCGGGTGTTTTGAAGAAATTTGGGGAAGTAGAGAGTGGCGGATTAGTTTCGCGATTCTGGAATAATACACAAATTGGCGACTGAAAAGGTAGTCGCCAATTTGGCGACTGATTTCAGTCGCCAAATGGCTTATCAGTCGCCAATTTGGCGACTGAAATCAGTCGCCCGAGTTTTTTTAATTAAAATCTTAGGATTGTTTCAGTCGCCAAATTGGCGACTGATCTTAGTCGCCTTTTCTATTTTTTTCAGCGCTAATTGGCGACTAATTGTATCAGTCGCCTGATAAACAGTCGCCTGAAACAATGTTTCTTGTATTGGTTCAATATGCAATCATGTGAACAAAGCCTTCTAACCTAGTAATTGAAAGCACGACTAGATACTTTCAATACTGCCTTAATGTAATGAAATCAACTATTACTAACACCTTAGTATAATTTGCTACTATTAGATTTAGTATAACTAACACTTAGTAATATTTCTAATTGATTTTAGGAGATTTTTTCTAGTGATTTCTTGTGAGATAAGTGGTCAAATGCTCACAAGCACAAGAGTACAAATTAAATGAGCAACGAAATTACTCATAAAAGGGACAATGTCCAGTCAAGACAAGATAGAGGTGAGATATATTATATCTTATAAATTATATCTCTATATAATATATATCTATATCTATATATCTACTATATCTATATTATATAATATTCGATATATCTCTATATCTCTCTATACTCTATCTCTCTCATATCTATATTCCTCAGGGTCAGGATCCAGTGAGAACCACTAACATAATGAGAACCGTGAGAACTCTCACTAAATCTCCACCAAATCTTGTTTCGAAAGTTTTGATGGATCATTTATAATTAGTTTAGTTTATTCAATCAAAATATTTGCAGTAACTAAACAAAATTTATTGATTATATTAAAAATTATGTACTTAGTGTACATAAATTCAATTTGTACACTAAAATTACTCTAAGTGCGTGAAAACGAGCACTAGGTGCACGAAAATTGCTACATGCATGAAAACAGTTACTAGGTGCATGAAAATAACGGGCTCTAGATGCATTAAAATGAGCACTAGGTGCATGAAAATTGTTAGATACATGAAACTGACTACTAGGTGCATGAAAATTAATAAATCGTATTTCACCTCAATTTCCATCAGTAACTTATATTTTTTTCGACCAATATGTATGTTACCTGGCCATAAAATTCTACGCCGAACCCAAAAATGTCCTTATTTTTTAAAAATAAATTTCCTAAGGCGGAGTTCTCACGGTTCTCATTATCTTAGTGGTTCTCACCGGATCCCAATTCTATATATATATATATATATATATATATATATATATATATATATATATATATATATAGAGAGAGAGAGAGAGAGAGAGAGAGGCAAGTTATAATGAGTCCACCTTCAAAATTGAGTCCATGAGTCCTCATCTTGCCCTTTGGATGAAAGAGATGGAGGGACAAGATTAGAACACGATGGAAGGCTAAGATTAAAAGAAAAATGAATGGACAAGATTAGAACAAAATGAAGGGACAAGATTAAAACCAAATGAGTGGGTTTTAATGACTTTCACCTACATTACGAGTACATAATGATGTAACTTTAGTCATTAAAAGTGTAACTTCAACCATTATTTGTGTAACTTTAAGCTAAAATGTGATTTAGAGTATATAAATTTGAATTTATGTAACTTTAATATAAGTTTATGTGATTTTTACCTTTTTACGAGGGTAACTTTAGTCATTAAGAGTGTAACTTCAACCATTTTTTGTGTAACTTCAAAATAAAATTTGATTTCGAGTATATAAATTTGAATTTATGTAACTTTAAGATAAATTTATGTGATTTTTACCTTTTTATGAGGGTAACTTTAGTCATTAAAAGTGTAACTTCAACCATTATTTGTGTAACTTCAAAATAAAATGTGATTTCGAGTATATAAATTTGAATTTATGTAACTTTAAGATAAGTTTATGTGATTTTTGCCTTTTTATGAGGTTAACTTTAGTCATTAAGAGTGTAACTTCAACCATTATTTTTGTAACTTTAAACTTTATTAGTGAAACTTCATTTATTAACTGTGTAACTTTAGTCATTAATTAAGTAACTTCAGTCCTTAATAAGATAACTTTAGTCCAGTGCAACTTTAGTCCATACTAGTGAAACTTTAGTACATACTAGTGAAACTTTAGTACATAATTGTGAAACTTTAGTCCATAATTGTGAAACTTTAGTCCATAATTGTGAAACTTTAGTCTATACTCATACTAATGAAACTTTAGTTCATAATAGTGAAACTTTAGTACATACTAGTGAAACTTTAGTTCATAATAGTGAAACTTTAGTACATACTAGTGAAACTTTAGTACATACTAGTGAAACTTTAGTTCATAATAGTGAAACTTTAGTACATACTAGTGAAACTTTAGTACATAATTGTGAAACTTTAGTCCATAATTGTGAAACTTTAGCCCATAATTGTGAAACTTTAGTCCATGCTCATACTAGTGAAACTTTAGTCCATAATAATGAAACTTTAGTTCATAATAGTGAAACTTTAGTACAAACTAGTGAAACTTTAGTTCATAATAGTGAAACTTTAGTACATACTAGTGAAACTTTAGTACATACTAGTGAAACTTTAGTATGTACTAGTACATAATGATGTAATTTTAGTACATAATAATGTAACTTTAGATCTGAAAAAAAATATATATAAAAAAATAAGATCTTGAAATAAAACAACCCTGCTAACTTCCACCAACCCCCAACAAAAAAACAAAAAAATGAGATTTTGACATAAAACAAAGAATTTAATTAACATCAAGAAAATAAAAAGAAAAACATTAGATTTAAACAATAAAAACGAGAACACAAACAAGCCACCGACACCGCCTCCTCCAACCACCATCACCCCACGTGCCCCCTTTCGAACACCACACCAACTACCACCAACCAACACAAAAAAAATTCAGACACCAACAACCACCGACGTAGTTTACCGTCATTCACACAAAAACACACATTTTTTTCAGATCTGAAAAATTAAACAAAAAAAACGATAACAACGACCACTAAAAAAAAGAAAAGGGGAGGAGGGAGGCGGCGGGAGACGTGTAGGAGGCGGCGGCGTGAGGTCTTCGGGAAAAGGCAGCAGAGGGAGGAAGGGGTAAGTGGTGGCAGGGCGGCGCGAGGCAGAGGCGGCGCAGAGGGGAGGCGGCGCAAGGGGAGTCGGCTCAGGGGGAGGTTGGCGGCGGCAAAGGGAGTGACGAAGAAGGGAAGGGGAGGTTGGCGGTGGATGAGCCGGGGTGGGCCGGGGTGTTGGTGGTCGGGATTGGTTAGTGAGGGAGTTGAGGGGTTAATTTTTTGGGTTTTAATTTTTTAGAATGAGAGAATGAAGAGAGATAAAGGAGGTAGAGAGATAATGAGAAATTTGAAAATGAGAGAAATGGGTGAGGAAAGGGTATAAATACTAGGGTTTGAAGAAGATGATTGTGTGTGTCTCACAATCCTAGCCTTTCATTTTGTTCTAATCCTAGCCCTTCATCCTCCTAATCCAAGGGCTTGGATGAGGACTCAAGGACTAAAAGGGAAGGGGAGGACTCATTTGAACCCACCTCTATATATATATATATATATATATATATATATATATATATATATATATATATATATAGGAATTGCATCAAGTGAGTCCAACTAACTTAAATGAGTATGTCCTATGATTCTTGACCGTCTGATCTAACACAATCAACGCATGAGATTAAACCTCGTCAGTGCGTTTTTTTTAAGCTACTCTAGGGTCATCCTCAATGTACACAGAACGTCATTCTTGCTTTCTCTCTCCTAGCTTCCATCATAATCTCAAAATTGGGAGAACTTCAAGTTCTTCATATCCACATCATCATAATTCTTCCTGATAATTGCAAATATTCGTTGAACAATTCAAAAATTCTTTCCTTTCAATTTCATCTTTTTAATTTGCGTATCAATCACTCAACATTCAATCGTTCATCATTGTTCTTGTAAAAACTTTATATAATTCAACACATGCTATACTTTATCGTTATTTATCTGCAATGAAGGTTTTTGGTTCAATATCTCAAGATTCAGGTATCCTGCAATTGTAATTATCAAATTTTGGAAATATAATTCAACTTTTATGTCGATTATCCCTATTAATTAACGTTTTCTTGAACTTGTGCTAACCTTCAAATTTTCCAAATATAGTTCAACTTTTATGTCGATTATCTCTGTTAATTGATGTTTTTCTGAATTTAGGCGGCTACCTACATAAATTAGGTATTTACAAGGTCAATTTGAAACAATCAAATGATTCTTGTTAGCCAATGTTATCATAAAATTAGCATTTACGATGTATCTTAATTTTGTCTTATCAGTGTGTTGCTGAACGTTTATTATCAAGCTAATTATAGCTATTTTTCATAGTTTTGGTTGATTTATTAATTGTTTCACCATTTTAAAAGTTTGACAGTAGGTGAGTCTTTCATGGATCAGACGCCTAACAGTTTGCAATATTATGTTTGTTTCATTGATGTCTATAATGTTGATGTTTATTGTCACATTGTTACAGTAATATTAGGCCTCCGTAACAATATACACAATATTTTTTAATTGTTGTCGTATTATCTTTTTATGTTGATGTAAATGCTTACAGTAACAGTATCACAGTACCATGAGTATTTCAAAGCTGTAACAATAAAGTTTTATATTAGTAATTGTTAATGTTCTGATCATGTTTTCTCTTCATATTGTTGTTTTATATGCATTATATTCATTAGTTTGCAGTATATTTCAAAGATGTTACAATGTTACATAAACATCTTCGCTTCTTTTTTTATGGTGGATCAATATTACGGTAACTGTGTTACTGCTATTGTTACTGTAATATCCAGATTAACATGGTGTTACTTTAACATTTTTGCTATCAACATTGATTGATTTGATTCATTACTGTAACATTATATACTCATCATGATTCATCAATGTAACACGAAAAAATTGTTAAAAGTTCCAACTTTAATTACTTCAGTAGTAAAAGGCAAATGAATACGCACGATTCAACTGATATTGATATGCTAAAATATGTTGCAATACTGAACACAAAAAAAGCACAAACAATTTCATTACTCTTTTACACTTGAGTTTCGTGTCAGCAATTTTCTTTTTATTGCATTGAAGTGTTAGTGTTACTGTAACAATATTACTGTACCTCTAGTACAGTAATCAAGTTACCGTAACATTGCTCAATGAAAGAGATGTTTGTATATGTGTAACAGGGGAGTTGTTGCTGTTGTTTGTAATTTTCATTTCAGGACACTACTTGGGGTCTTTCACCACAAGCTCACATAAAGAATTCTAGTAGTGTATCATTGTGAGAGTTACAGTAGCGTGCGCAGACAGTAAGATATGTGTAACAGGGTACTGTCACAATGATACTGTAACAGGGGAGCGTTGGTATTCTAGTAGTGTACATTTTACTTGTGTCTTAATGTGAATTCTAGTAGTGTTGGTATTCTACTTTGTGTCATAAAAGGTTACTAGCTCAATGGTAGAGCGTTGTGCAACATAGCACAAAGGTATGGGTTCAAATCCCATGTAACCTCGAGTTATAAAAGTGGTCACAACGCTATAGGCATGTAGTCAATTGAAATCGATCTATGAATTAACTCAGTAGCGAATAAATGGATCCACTCCACGAACCATGCAACCGTTAAGAATATTTCATAGTGAACGAAAATAGAATACATGGCATAAAAACTAGGTGGGACGATTGATGTGGCCTAAAGTTTGTAACAGCTAAAGTGCTAACATAAAGGTCAACTCGTGTTAGCGTAACACCCCGTAATCCTGTTACAATGACATAAGTATGTTAGCACAATAGTGTAACCGTGTTACAGTAACAACATAAGTGTGTTACCATAACAGTCCAACTGTGTTACAATAATGACATAAATATGTTACCATTATAGTGAAATGCACACCCAAGTTAGTATGAAGCTCTCAAAACAGATTTCATAAAAAGGAAACTATTATCAAAACTAGAGATAGCTTATGTGGGATTCGAACCCACATCAGTCGTACAATTGTACAATGCTCTTCCAGTTGAGCTAATAAGCTTTTGATTTATCGTGACGAAAATGAAGGCCTTTTTTCTATGGCTTGGATATAAATCAGGGCACTCAAATTGTAGAATATTTGTGAATCCAGAACAATCATATGAAGGTAGCGTATAAGGATAACGAGTAATATAGACTTCATGAATTCTAGTGCCCATTCTGAGAAAGAGCACGAAAGCACTCAACAAGACTTGTCGACAAAATAAATTGCACTGAGCGGCCTTGAAAATTTAGGTAAATGCATTCGCACTAAATTCGTAAACGGGAGTCAAAATTTTTATTACTGTAATAGCTAACATGTGTTACAGTAACAATAAAGATGTGTACGACGACAATGGTAAAGATTTGATACAATAAGAAGTCTCATGTGTTATAATAACAAACAATTTACATGATACAGTAACATGAAATATGTGTTAAATAATAACGAGCTGTATGTGTTACAATAACTTAGAGAAAATTCTCTCCCAATTATTTGACATCCGAGTCATAATTCAATACTTACTTAATAAAGTAACACGAGATTTTGAAGTACTAACAATAGTTACTCGATAATGGGTAATATATACAAGCTACTTTATAATATTAGTAATGTTGGTCTATAACGTAACTAGTGTTACTATATGGAACGACTAATGTTACTCTATAAGGTAACTAGTGTAAGTAACTTAAGTTACAAATTTACATTGACAATATTCAGGACTTAGAGACGGGACAAGGGTTGTGTTACTATAACTAAACACGAGACAGGACAAAGGTTGTGTTACTATAACAAAACACAAATTCTCATTTGTGATGGGGCGACCCGTCGCAAGTTTAAGACGGGTCAAGTCCCCCTCACAAAGACCAAGTGGGGGGGGGATGTGGGGGGCTCCATTTGCCTTCCACTTGCCCTCCCACTTGCTCTTTGTGAGGGGGGTTGAACCGTCTCAAGCTTGCGACCGGTTGCTTCGTCTCATGTGTTACAGTAATAAATACTTCACATGTTACAGTGCAGGAAAGATGTGTAACAATACCAAAAATAAGAGTAGGAATAACAAAAGATTGTCTTACAAACAATAAATAATCTCACAAAGGTCAATAAGTAAGATCTCATAACCAAAAAATATTAAACCATGAATAAAAAAATCATATACAAAAGTCGGCGGTCCATCATTAGTGATGAACATCATTTGTGAGTGTATAACAATGTTATACCATCAAATTTAATTGGGTAATCATACAAATCAGATACATAAAATTCAATAAAATTTCAAGTTCAATTCAATAATTACTTACCATTCCTCCATAATTACAATATGTCAGGCAGTAATATTGTTACAGTAACGATACAGTAACACCATTACTGTAACGTTGTGACAGCAACAGTGCCAAAAAAAAGTAAGATGTTACTGTAACATTGTGAGAATAAACAATGCAAAAAAAAAGTAATGTTATAACATTAAATTCCTGATGTTTGTTTGTAAGTTCAGTTCATTAGCTATTACTGTAACATCACTATACTAATTACACAAAGAACGTTACAGCTCAATCGAAAGCCGGAAAAGAAAGGCAGCATAAGAAAGAAGAACTAATTTAACAGTTAATTCATATAATTCAAGATGAACAAGAACATGCAAATTAGACATGCTAATATGTTGTGCCATTTTGAAAAACACACTTTTATTTATAACAAGTCAACATCGTTGCTAAACATTACTTAACCAGAAACTATCATAAATTACCTATTTTTTTTTTTCAGAGAATGAAAAACCTAATTAAATTAAACTGAAACTAATCAAAAATTTGTTCATATCAATAAAGAACAACAACAACAATATACATGCAATAACATAAATCTCAACAACAACATAAATAACGAAAAGAAGAGCGATTTACACATCTCAATTGTATGACAATCGGATATAATAGAATATTGGCAAATTTTTTTGAAGATCTTCGCTTGATCTTGGAAGTATAGGAAATTTTGAATGTTTATTGCGAGTGATTTGATGCGCGTCGATTTTTCTCGTTGACTAATTAATGATGCAGTTACTAGAGAGAGATAGGAGGGAGGGAGAAAAAGAAAGTTGAAGAGAGAGAAAAAAAATGACAACAATGAGACGTGCCATAGGTGAGGTTTAGTTTTTATAATTTGTCATAATGATAGGAGTGACGTGGCTAAACGAGGACTGTTAGATGTTTTGATCTAATGGTCCTAATTAATAGGACCGTACTCACCTAAGAAGCTAGACTCACCGGATGCTCACTCTATATATATATATATATATATATATATATATATATATATATATATAGAGATAGGTTCTTATGAGTCCACCAATTTTTGTGAGTCCATGAGTCCTCATCTTGGCCATTGGATGAGGGAGATGAATGGATGAGATTGTAGAGACAAAAGCACACTTAACACTAATCAATTACCTATGCTCTAATTAATTAACTTTCTCTCTCTAGCCTTTAGTTAATCACTTTTGAGCACTTTTGAATTTCTGAGATTTGTGAGTGTAACTTCAGCCCATATTTGTGAAACTTCAAACTAAAATGTGATTTCGACTATATAAATTTGAATTTATGAAACTTCAAGACAAGTTTATGTGATTTTAGACTTTTTATGAGTGTAATTTCAGTCATTACGAGTGTCACTCCAACCATTATTTATGTAACTTCAAACTAAAATGTGATTTCGACTACATAAATTTGAATTTATGAAACTTCAAGACAAGTTTATGTGATTTTAGCCATTTTATAAGTGAAACTTCAGTCACTACGAGTGTTACTTCAACCATTATTTGTGTAACTTCAAACTAAAATGTGATTTTGACGACATAAATTTGAATTTATGAAACTTGAAGACAAGTTTATGTGATTTTAGCCTTTTTCTGAGTGTCACTTCAACCATTATTTGTATAACTTCAAGCTAAAATGTGATTTCGACAACATAAATTTGAATTTATGAAACTTCAAGACAAGTTTACGTGATTTTAGCCTTTTTATGAGTATAACTTCAGTCACTACGAGTGTAACTTCAACCATTATTTTTGTAACTTCAAACTAAAATATGATTTCGACTACATAAATTTGAATTTATGAAACTTCAAGACAAGTTTATGTGATTTTAGCCTTTTTATGAGTGTAACTTCAGTCACTACGAGTATAACTTCAACCATTATTTTTGTAACTTCAAACTAAAATGTGATTTCGACGACATAAATTTGAATTTATGAAACTTGAAGACAAGTTTATGTGAATTTAGCCTTTTTGTGAGTGTAACTTCAACCATTATTTGTGTAACTTCAAGCTAAAATGTGATTTCGACTATATGAATTTGAATTTATGTAACTTTAAGACAATTTTATGTGATTTTAGCCTTTTCTGATGGTAACTTTAACCATTATTTGTGTAACTTCAAGCTAAAATATGATTTCGACGGTACAAATTTGAATTTTTGTAACTTAAGACAATTTATATGATTTGAACCTTTTTATGAGTGTAACTCAAGTCTTTACAAGTGTAACTTCAGTCCCTAAAAGTGTAACTTCAGTCCTTAAAAGTGTAACTTTAATTTTTAATAATGAAATTTTAAGACATGT
The DNA here is from genome assembly GCA_022085475.1 of Heliosperma pusillum. Taxonomy (NCBI): domain Eukaryota; kingdom Viridiplantae; phylum Streptophyta; class Magnoliopsida; order Caryophyllales; family Caryophyllaceae; genus Heliosperma; species Heliosperma pusillum. Next base: position 13,532 of record JAIUZE010003894.1, read on the forward strand.
TATCTTTAGTCATTACTAGTGTAACTTCAGTCCAAAATAGTGTAACTTCAGTCCAAAATAATGTAACTTCAGTCCAAAATAATGTAACTTCAATACAAAATATTGTAACTTCAGTCCAAATACACCATCAATCATACTAAAATCAAAACATAATAGTGTAACTTAAGCAAAATCATAATGAGATCTAAAAAATAAAAACATAAAAACTTCAGTTTTTAATAATGTAACTTTATTATTTAAAAGTGTAACTTCAAGGCTTAATAGTGTCACTTCAAGCCTTATAAGTGTAACTTCAAGCCTTAAAAGTGCAACTTCAAGCCTTAAAAGTGTAACTCAAAAAATCAGATCTAAACATAAAAAACTATAAGAAATAACAAAATTAAAATAAACATAACAAATTCGAAAAAAAAAATATAAAACATATTAAAAAAAAAGTGTAACTTCAGCAAAAAAAAAACTGGGTAACTTCAGTCATTATATGGGTAACTTTAGTTACTAAAAGTGTAACTTCAGTCATTATATGTGAAACTTCAGTAAAACAACATTAACCACAAAAAAATATGTATAACTTCAGTACAAAAATGTGTAACTTCAGTCATTAAATATGTAATTTCAGTCATTATATAAAAACGAGATCTAAAAAATAAAACATAGATTCAAAAGAAAAAAGAAAAATTAACATCAACACATAAAAAAACAAGATCTAATTTTTAAAAAAGTGTATTACTAATCAGATCTGAAAAAAAAAAGACGATATAAATAATGTGTGTTACTTTAATAATATCAACAAGTGTAACCTTTAAGGATATTTTGTGTTACTTTAATATATAATATGTGTTACTTTAATAAATAATAAAAAATAGAAGACTAGATCTGAAAAGAAAAAAAGAAAATGAACAAAAGAAAAAGAAAAACTGAAAACCACATCAAAGGTTCACCATCACTCAACACAAAACCACCTCATAGAAGGAGGTAACAACCAAAAGATCTGGAAAAGAAAAAAGTAAAGGAGAAGAAGAGGAGTAGCAGAGGAGGAAGCGCTGGCCGGAGGAGGTATGGACGACGGAGGAGTCGCTGGCCAGAGGAGGTAGGGACAAACAGTCCGCCACAAAACCACCCTCCACCCTATCACCGTCAAACAGTCCGCCCTCCACCCGACAACAACAACCACCCCCAACAACCGTCACAAAACCCCACGAAACCTCCTAGATCTGGAAAAAAGTAAAAAAAAAAAAACATAGAAAGAAGGAGAAGTGCGGGCGGCAACCGCGACAGAGGAGGAGAGAATGAGGGAGGAGGAGGGGAGGGGAGGGGGACGGGGTGGTGTGTGGGTGGTTAGTGGCGGCAGAGGGGGGCGGGGTGTGGCAGATCCGCCGGTGAGGGGGTGGGTCGGAGTGGATCCGGCAGTGGAGGGATGTCGGTGGTGTTGGTTTCGGGTGGTGGTAGTGGGAGGAGGTGGTGGGAGGGTGGTTGTGAGTGAGAAGGATGAGGAGGATTTATTTGGGTTTTGATTTATTGGGGTTTTAGAGAGAGAGGGGGAGGAAGGATATTATGTGAGATGAGAGAGAAAGAGTTGAGTGGAAAATGTTATATATTGAATTAGGGTGTGATTAGTGGTTAATTAGTGAGGATGAGAGAGAGTGGAAAATTAACCCATTAATCATCTTTAGGGAGCACCAATCTCAGCCATCCATTTTCCCTATCTAATGGCTCTAAAGAGGACTCATGGACTCACTCTTTTGGGATGGACTCTCATGATCCTTTCTCTCTCTCACTATATATATATATATATATATATATATATATATATATATATATATATATGTATATAGAGATAGGTTCTTATGAGTCCACCAATTTTTGTGAGTCCATGAGTCCTCATCTTGGCCATTGGATGAGGGAGATGAATGGATGAGATTGTAGAGACAAAAGCACACTTAACACTAATCAATTACCTATGCACTAATTAATTAACTTTCTCTCTCTAGCCTTTATTTAATCACTTTTGAGTTTCTGAGATTTATGAGAGTAACTTCAGCCCCTTTTTGTGTAACTTCAACTAAAGTGTGATTTTGACTATATAAATTTGAATTTATAAAACTTCAAGACAAATTTATGTCATTTTAGACTTTTTATGAGTGTAACTTCAGTCATTAAGAGTGTAACTCCAACCGTTATTTATGAAACTTCAAACTAAAATGTGATTTCGACTATATAAATTTGAATTTATGAAATTTCAAGACAAGTTTATGTGATTTTAGCCTTTTTATGAGTGTAACTTCAGTCACTACGAGTGTAACTTTAACCATTATTTGTGTAACTTCAAGCTAAAATGTGATTTCGACTATATGAATTTGAATTTATGTAACTTTAAGACAATTTTATGTGATTTTAGCCTTTTCTGATTTTAACTTCAACCATTATTTGTGTAACTTCAAGCCTTATATGTGTAACTTTAACCCAAAATACAATTTAATTTTAGCATTTTTATGAGTGTAACATTTTACTTTATTAGTGAAACTTCAATTATTATTTGTGTAACTTTAGTCATTTATAGGGTAATTTTATGCATTAGTCTTTTCTAGTGTGACTTCAGTCCAAACTAGTCAAATTTCAGTCCAAATATCTGTAACTTCAGTCCAAACCTATGTAACTTCAGTCCAAACCTATGTAACTTCAGTCCAAACCTATGTAACTTCAGTTATATAACTTTAGTCTAAAATAGTGTAACTTTAGATCTAGAAATATAAACACCATAAAAAAAATAAAAAAACGAAATCTAAAATAAAAAAATAAAAACATAACAAATTAAAAAAAAAACATAAAACATATAAAAAAATGTGTAACTTCAACAAAAAAAACTGTGTAACTTCAGTCATTATATGGGTAACTTCAGTCATTATATGGGTAACTTCAGTTACTAAAAGTGTAACTTCAGTCATTATATGTGAAACTTCAGTGAAACAACACCACTAACCACAAAATAATGTGTGTTACTTTAATAATATCAAGTGTAACTTTAAGGTCATTTATCAAGTGTAACTTTAAGGTCATTTTGTGTTACTTTAATAAATAATATGTGTTACTTTGATATATGTGACTTTAATAAATAAGACATGTAACTTTAATAGAGAATTTGTGTTACTTTAATATACAATATGTGTAACTTTAATAGAGAATTTGTGTTACTTTAATATACAATATGTGTAACTTTAATAGAGAATTTGTGTTACTTTAATATATAATATGTGTTACTTTAATATACAATATGTGTGACTTTAATATACAATATGTGTGACTTTAATAAATAATATGTGTAAAAAATATGTAACTTCAGTGAAAAAATGTGTAACTTCAGTGAAAAAAATGTGTAACTTCAGTCATTATATGTGTAACTTCAGTTAATAAAAGTGTAACTTCAGTCATTTTATGTGAAATTTCAGTGAAACAACACTACTAACCACAAAAAAGTAACAAACATAAAAAATTTGAAATATAAAAACGAGATCTAAAAAATAAAAA
>JAIUZE010003896.1:0-13898 GCA_022085475.1 Heliosperma pusillum
AGGCAGATATGGCTTTATGTGGAGTTAATAAGGTAAAATGAGGAAAAGGGAGATGCAAATATTCTCAAAACACGTAATACCGACCACAAACCCAATGCGTGTAGGCAATAAGAAATCAAAATTCATATACAAGCAAATGACACGAGATGTGGGGAGTAACTACTCTCATTCCTAGATGAACTGGTCATAGATGTCACCAGTTATAGGCTCTAAAATTCAGAATATATAAGTAGTTTGCCAAAAAGTTGGGTCACGTCTAATAATCAAATTTAAATTCCAAGACAAAATTCAATAGTTCACTACTTCGATTTTACTAAGTAAGTCAAGAAAGGTGCAAGGAATAGCATAGAATAGACTTGCAGTGCGATTTCATCATGAACAAGACTCCAATCCGTCTCGACTATATGCAAAAATAAACGTGATATTTTTGATTTTTTCAAATTTTTTCTAATTAACATGAATTGTAAACGTGAATGCAATACAAATGCAAATGCAGACGCAAAAGGATGTAAAACACTTCCCCAAACCAAAACAGACAATGTCCTCATTGACTAAAGCACAACAGCATATAAGGGAAAGGGAAAAAAAAAACAACCTAACACATGTTCCTAATAAATGAAATATATATAAAGAATGGAAAAAACAAAAGGAACAGAAAGACTCACAAGACAAAGCTTCCCCAAACCAGCATCAAAGTGGGGGTCGATCGAGTAGAAATTCCACTCGATCGAGAGCTTTTTTCAGTCAGGGTTGCTCGATCGAGTAGTTCGCTTTACTCGATCGAGTACTCGCTTGATAGCACAGCCTCGACTTTGGGCAATTGTTCTCCGCTTCATTTTCCTGCAAAACGATGCCAACCGAATACCAAAAAATACCAAAAATTGTCTAGCAGGAAAAGTGAATTGTTTATCTAAACTACGGATTATCACGTAACAGTCTAATTGTCTAATTGTCTAACGAAAACGCAATAAATTGTTTTTACAAATTTGCACGGGGTTGCAAACCCGGCTAATACCCAAATAGGCTTTTCACAAGGCCACCGTCAGGCCTTTGACTTGCGGAAGTACCCTCAGCCGTGGTAATTTCCGCCTTCTTCTTCCACACATACGGTCTTTGCTGGGAGTCTAGCTCCACTTCTGAATTACTCGAACATGTGTGAACTTCTTTCATCTTCGCTGGTACGGTAATCTCAACAGTCGAAGACGGAATCAGGAGTACTCAAGTCTTCCTCCTGAAGAGTCTTACCTATCCCTCTCTACCTGCGCATACACAACTATAGAGAGAAAGATAAGAACAGTCTTAAGGAATTAGAAATTCCTTAAGACGAGACAGAAATAAATAACAGAAAATTAAATTGCCTCCCCGGCAACGGCGCCAAAATTTGATGTGGTCGTTATACACCAAAAATAAAACCTAAGTCTACTAACTAAGAAGATAGCGGAAGTAGGGTCGATCTCCACAGGGAGGAAACTAATTAACTGAAATCTAAATCTGCAAGTAACAATCTGGGGAGTTTTGAAATGGTTTACCTAAACTAAATAAGATTTAAGGAAGAGAAATAAAGATTGAAATAAGTATGAAATAAATCAGAGAAAGAGAAATATGCTAGGATTCGGTCTACTGCAGTATCGGCATCTATGGGTCAACTAAGTCAGTCAATCTATCAATGAGAAGGGCAATGGTTTTCTCATCTCGGTCTCAAACCACCCTAGGGATTTTCCTAATTAACTCTCGTTCTCTTAGGAGTCACCTTTCAATTCTAAGCAAGCCTTCCCTTCCAATCTCTCGATCCAGGTCGGGGTTGACTACCTAGCCTAGTCTCCTGCGTGCACTCATTCGACTAAACCTCAATTAAATTGCTTAGACTGATTCTCATATTCAAGACGAACTAAAATAATCTATCCTAACATGCCTCTACCACAATTTCCCTCATCCCAACATACAAGAGAATTAGCTACTCATGCTATTAACGATGCTAACAAAGACGATTGAACATATGACGATAGACATAATAAAATCGTAATTAACAAGCATGAACAATAACAATGCACTAATTAAGAAGAGTAAACAGTAAATAAGACTAAAATAAGGATTAAGAATAAAGGAGAGAAAGTAGTTTACAATCTTAGCAATCCGGCGTAAAGAACAATCCACGTCGAATAACCCGAATGAAAACCAAAGATTAAAAGTTCAGAAACTAATGAAAGATTAATGTCAATTGATTCCGAACCCTAAGGGTTCTGAATCCTAATGATTCTCCTAATGACGTAAATAAGAGTCTTAAATAAGCATAACACGACTCTAAACCCTAATTAGACTATGGACTTAAGGCCCATAATAGAATCCATTCGATCGAGGGAAAAAACCACTCGATCGAGGACTTTATTGGAGGAAATCACTCGATCGAGTAACAATTCTACTCGATCGAGCAACTTTTCAGCAGCAACCACTCGATCGAGCACAGGACAGCTCGATCGAGCAACTTTTCTCTTCAACTCTCCTCGATCGACCAAATATATAATCGATCAAGGTCTTTTGGCCTATCGTGCAGTGTTGGACATGGCTTTGGACTTGATTGCGAGCGGTTTCACGCTTTCCCATGCAAGAGCTTATGTTCCGTTCCTTTCATTCTATTCCTAAATGCATGCAAAGTGGACTGTTTTGGCTCGGTTTCCGCTACTACGCAGCTTGTACCTACAAAATAGTAATGAAAGTACAAAGTAGCCAAATAGGGGCATATGGTGATATAATATCACCTAAATGACATAGAAATGCGTGTATAAATGGACTAGGAAGTCTATATAAAATACACGCATCAAATCGAGGACTTTATTGGAGGAAATCACTCGATCGAGTAACAATTCTACTCGATCGAGCAACTTTTCAGCAGCAACCACTCGATCGAGCACAGGACAGCTCGATCGAGCAACTTTTCTCTTCAACTCTCCTCGATCGACCAAATATATAATCGATCGAGGTCTTTTGGCCTATCGGCCTATCGTGCAGTGTTGGACATGGCTTTGGACTTGATTGCGAGCGGTTTCACGCTTTCCCATGCAAGAGCTTCTGTTCCGTTCCTTCCATTCTCCTAAATGCATGCAAAGTGGACTGTTTTGGCTCGGTTTCCGCTACTACGCAGCTTGTACCTACAAAATAGTAATGAAAGTACAAAGTAGCCAAAAAGGGGCATATGGTGATATAATATCACCTAAATGACATAGAAATGCGTGTATAAATGGATTAGGAAGTCTATATAAAATACACGCATCAATTATGAAGGCCTACATCGAGATTGTGAGTTTTAAATAAATATGAAGATTGAATTATCAAGGAGTTGAAGATATCAAGTTTATCAACAACGATGGATTATATCCAACGATCGAGAAGTTACATCAAAGATCGAGAAGTTATATCAAAGCAGGAGTTATATCAAGATATATTGAGCTATGTAATGATCAGGGGGAGTAGCACGTGTTCTACTCTTTTTCCTTATCCATGGTTTTCTCCCGCTGGGTTTTCCATGGAAATGTTTTAACGAGGCAGCTTATTATGCGTGTTTGAAGACTAATATACTCTTTTCCTTTTTAGTGTTTTTCCCATAGGGTTTTTCTAGTAAGGTTTTTAACGAGGCATGTATTCAGGAATGGACATGCAAGGGGGAGTGTTATGAAATATATTATTATGGATGTCCATAATGTAGGAATATTCTAGACTAAACTCTTTACATTCCTATTGTATAACTCCTACATATTCATGTATATATATACTCTTGTATGTTAATGAGAAAAACACACCTTTTTACCATTATATTTCCTACATATTATAACAATTATGATGAGAAATTTGATAAAAAAAAATTATTTTCCCTTTAAAATCAATAAGTATTATATATTTAAAAATAACTTCTATAAGTACCGTGCATTACACGGGTCTATACTAATAACTCGAGCAACCTTTTAATTTCAAAATTGTCTGTTTTTAGTAGTAAACAAGGATATATATATATATGCCATTTGCCAAGTGCAAATGAGGAACTATCACATGATCGAAAGAAGTATAGTTAGTTAACTACGTATGTTGAATTGATTTACTCTAGTTTACTTTCTGACTGAATTTAAAGAGTTACTCGTATCATATGAAATTATGGCAGTGAAACTTTGATACCAATTTTAGAATGGTTTTATTTGTTTGTGCGGTCGATATCAGTCGCTTAAGTATGATAAATTATACTTCAGCGTGTTTAGGTTATTACTTAGGGCTCGCGTCGGATGTGATAACTAATTTATTGTAGTGATAAAGGCAAATATATAAGAGAAAATAGAGAAGATTGGTGGTTAGAGGTAATTGTAAAGGATGGAACGAAAGAGGAGGTGAGGGATGGATGATTATCTTTATATGTAGGTAATGAAATACTTGGGAGTAGACCTGACAAACGGGTCAATCGGATCGGGTAATTTTTGGGTCGGGCCAGTTCAGGTCGGGTCAATTCGGGTCTCTCGTTGATTTCGGGTAAATTCGGGTCGGGTCGGGTCATTTCGGGTTTCGGGTTTGTTTTCGGGTCTGTTTCGGGTCAACCGGGTCGGGTAATTTCGGGTCAGGTCATTTTCGGGTCAAAGAATAAAATACAAAAGGTCATTTTAAGTCTTTTTAGTTCAATTAAAGTTATGTTTTGTCGGGTCATTTTCGGGTAGAGTGATTTTGAATCGGGTTATTTTCGGGTCGGGTCAGTTACGGGTCAAGAAAGATCGGGTCATGTTTGGGTCGGGTCGGGTCCAATCGGGTTTCGGGTCACATTCGGGTGTTGTAGTTCGGGTCAATTTCGGGTCACGGGTCGGGTCATTCGGGTCGGGTCAGTCGGGTCGGGTTACTTTTGCCAGGTCTACTTGGGAGGGTTACTCCCTCAATGGATGGACTATTAAACTATTTTCCCCCATTTTGATTTCCAACCCCTATCATTTTCTTTCATTTTTTAGTTTATTTAAGCTCTATTATTCCGACAATAATCTCTCATCCCAAGCGAGCCCTTATGTGATGATGGGTAGAGAATTTAATAATTGCGGAATAGTTCATAACACATAACAAAGGAGTATGATCTAGTGATCTAGTACGGGAAACATTTCCTCAACTCTCACTCTTAGAAAAAAATTCCAAACTAAAAAATACTCTGTTAAGATTAGAAGAGTTTAAAAGTCTCTCGCAGAACAAATTTTACTCATTTTAGTATATTTTGCACTTAACTTTCCATTTACTAAGAACTTGAAACCTAAATCTCTCTACCTTCTCTCTATTGTTCAATCCTGAACATCATTCAACTTTCCTAAAGTTTTTCATATGGATGATTATTCCGCCATAGAAGATGTATTTTAACTCAATAATCGATTATTACGAATCAAATTGATTCTTTGTTATAGTTTTGCATCTTATTTTAATTGAATTAGCTAGGGTTTATGTTGATCGGCTTGGGATGATTTTAGTATATTAGTTGTAGACAATGGACGACTATGGTGCATGGTTGACGGTGGACGTCGCAGGTGGCCTACTAGCTGGACAGAAGGGAGATGGCGAGAGTTAATAATCAAATGGAGATGTCTGCTTTAAATTAAATAAATAAAGAAAAACTAATGTATTACATTGTACTACTTTATATATAGTATTCACGGACAACAACGATACAACACATACCACGCACCACCGTGACTCACCATGCACCCCCAACCTGTCCCATGCACCCTCCACCCCACACGCCGGCGGTCTGGTCGACTCAAGAAATCTATCCTACCGGCGACCGCTGCACCATGGTACCGCATAGCACGGTGACACGCTCTACCACAAGTAACCACCCCCACTACAATCCACCGTCGGAGTTCTGCCGGGAAAACCATCCTCGGCGACGAAGACATGTGCCGGAAATGATTTGATACAAAACTAAGGGTGAATGAGTATGTGAAATTATAGAGAATATATTAGAGTGAACTTAGAGAGGGAAAATGAGGGGAGAATAGGAAAGGACTGAAGGGTATAATTGTTAACTATGCACTAAGACGAGTAAAATGTGTACTGCGAAAATAAACACCAGACCATTTTGTAAATAAAGAAATAAAAATTATTGATTGGGCCTCAAACTTTAGGGATCGTCAAGACTCAATCAATCATTTCTACTTCTTAGCAAATTCTTTATCACATCGTTATAACGTAACATCCTAATATATTACGTAAAATTGTAAGTGAGATGGCATTAGAGTTGATCAACTTCGGGCCGGCCCGTTTGACCCTACCCGTTTGGCCCTACCCGTTTGGCCCGCTATTTAGGCGGGCTTGGACAAGAAGAAATTAAAAAAAATTATTTGACGGACGGGCCAAGCCCGGCCCGCTATTTTTCGTGGGGGATATGGACATGATTAAGAAGCCCATGGACAAGCCCGCCAAGCCCGCTAAACATATACTCCATATAAAATTAAAAAATTATGCTTCATATAAACAAAAAGCTAATAAAGTAAAAATATACAACAAGAGTATATGAAATAAAATTTGTATTAGTGATACAGTAAGTAGTTATAATTTTTTTTATATCGTTACTTTTTTTTTGGAGACTTGTAATTTCAAAATAATCATATTTAATTATAGAATTTGTATATGTTAAGTTGAGTTTGCGATGTTTTGGTTAATTCAGAATATATGTTAGGTCTACTTTAGCCTTAATTTTATTAAAGAATTAGTTTAATATATTTTACATTCAAGCCCGCAAGCCCACAGACAAGCCCGCTAGCTTAAATTAGGCGGACATGGACAACCTTAGTAAGGGCGCTTAAGCGGGCTTGGACAAGGCATATTAGGCCTGCTGGACATTTTTTCAAAGATAAGTCAGGCTCATGTCCTTCCAAGCCCGCAAACGATCACCTCACCTCTAGATGACCTGTTGCTTTTCATACATAATAAGGAAATAGAAACTCCGTTTTTATGAAGGTGTACTCTTATCCATCTTGTATCATGCTCATTAATACATTACAATGGAGTAACGGAGTAATGGAGTAATACAGTCTTTATATGATAAGTATCATGATAATAAAATAAAATAAAAATATTTTTTTCGTTTTAAATATATTTATATTATATTATATGTACAATTTATTACTGCATTCTCCCATATCCTAGTTGTTTTTTCTCTTTTTTTTTATCTACTCTCTTTGTTTTTGATCTTTATATGTCAAATACGAAAGTGGAGAAATAACGAAAAAAGACGATGACTATAACGTAATATATGCCGTGAGGATAATACCTAGTAATTTTAGTCAAGACAAACCTTGTGTATACATGTGGCTAAACATTGCAACTTGCAAACAACTCAAATTAACAGAATGTCCGATCATATCCAATCATGTACCAAAGAAGACATCCCAATCTCAAACAAGTTACTCTTAACCATCGTTTTCTTGCTACCAATCACTTCTTCCTAACTCAACCTTTTTAATTCTCCTATACTTTATTATAAATTTATAATATATAAAGTCTTCATATTCTTCCTCCAAAGAATAGTTTTTTTTCATATTCACCACTCATTTACGTTTAGTCGATATTATTCGAGATTGAGTATATAGACCTATATATAAATATGTACAACAAGTCTCGCTTAAAACAAATATACTCGGTATCTATTTTAGGGACGTGTTTTTTCACATACGGATTTTACTCTTTCACATACGACTTTTACAAAATTACCCTTGTCATTTTTCATTTCCTCACCCTAATATTTTTCTTCATCTCTTCCCCTATCTCCCATCCTCACTGTTGTTCACCATTTCCGGTCACCTACTCCGATCAGTCGACCAGGCCAACCACTCAAGCCTCCAACCGTACGCACCAGCCACCTCTGTTCAGCCGTACCTCCAACAGACAACCTGACGCCGACACAAACCAATCGCAACACTCCGTCTTCCTTCACCACGTGCCAACGCACCACCCCGTAACCACCGCGCCCAGGGCAACCGTCAACCACCCTAACCACCGTGCCTCACACATAAGCCCTAATTAATAATAATTACTTTAAATATTAATTTCACTGAAAAGTAAACATAATAATCTCAATATTAATACGTATTAATAATTGCTAAAAACGAAAATTAGTTCACTGGTCCAAGAATTATAATCCATTGTTTGCGTTTTTAGATTGGGTTATATTACACGTATCGAGTGTTCGATCGGTTTTTTGGGTTCGAGTTTATTTTGTTAGGCATATAAATAACACTCGTAGCTTAAATTTAAAACTGGTTAGCATAAAAAAAAAAAAAAAAAAAAAAAAAACTTGTAATTCCCTCTTGCCCAAAAAAGTATTCCAATTGCTATCTTTTGAATTTCAAACTTTGTTGGAATCTTAGCCACAAAAAGAAATATCATATTCACAATCAAGTTTAGCCTATATATAAAAGGCTAAAAGAATCTTATACTTATCAATTTGAATATAATAATTCATAATACCATTAATAATAAAAAAATTAAAGAAAAAAACACCTAAACTATGAAATTTTATATGAGAAAATAAATGTTTATAAATCAGAGGTATCGGTTCAGATATATACAGGTTTGGGTATCATTCGGTTATTAAATTCGGCTTAATTTCGGTTCGATTCGGATTGAGTCGGGTTTCGAGTATTATTGAAGTTAGTTTTGACACCCCACGATAATTGAAAAAGTCCATTGATAAACTTAAATAACTAGTGTTTAAAGGGATTGAAAATACTATTTATATCAACAAAGTGCATTTTCTTTTTTGGTTATCCGTGCAAAAGAACTCCACAATTAATCGTGTTGGGCATGAAGTAGTTTTAGGATTGGTGACCTCCCGGAAAAATTCTCGGGATGCGCATGAGTGAGGACAAAATGCGCTGGAGAGGACGCGTGTAATATGTAGGTCATGTACACAGTCTAACAAGCACCATGAGTAACCGTCCCTGACTCAATTTTTGGGTCAGAGTGTTACATTATTCATATCGGATGTTCGATTGGTTATCAATACGGATATCTTCAATCGATTTTTCGAGTTCAAATTTATTTTGCCATCTATAAATAAGACTCATAGCTTAAATTTAAAACAATTTAAAACTTGTTAGCATTGAAAACCTTGTAATTCCCTCTTACCTAAAAAAGTATTCCAGTTGCTATCTTTTGACTTCTAACTTTGTTGGAATCTTAGCTACAAAAAGATATATCATATTTACAATCCATCTTTTAGCCTTTATATACAAGGCTTCACCTACGTACTTCTTACAACAAATATTTAAGTTCCTATAAGCTTTATAATCATGGCTGCTTCTTGTAGGAACCCTGACATATGGTCATGGATCCAAACCCTTCCACCACTTAACCAATGGAAGAGCGATTCGATGTCGATATGCATTTGTTCATCAAATTCATCCTCAGCTAATCTGAGTCTATCCATAGCCAAAAACTCTCCTACACAATCCATAACCCTGTCCATATTCGCGTCTTTCAGCCTTCCAATATCGCTTTGGACGTCCAACCCGATTTATCAATCAACTTCCCTTAAGCTCTTAGATGAACAAACAACATATAATCTGATTTCCAACTTCATCCAAGATGTCCTTAAGTATGGACCTTTTAAACAAGCATACCCTTTAAAAATCCCTATAATCAACCCTCCTTTACTCAAGGACTTTTTTAATTTCTCCTTTATAACCTTAGCATTCCTAGTATGCATTTACGAGGCTCCTTTCGACCTTCGTTCAAATTGTCTTGTGACTCTTAAAGATCAACTTATGACCCTTCAATCTAGGGACACCTCAAAACTACTAATGAGGCATTTAGGATCTAACACTGAGGAACAATGGATGAGATGCCTTAGTCTTGCAGTAACTAACTGGAAAAATGAGCTTAAGGCCATGAACCATATACTTAAAGGAAGGTGTCCTCTCTTTTCATACTCATTTTCGACAACCGGGTTGTGGAAAGTTCATGTTTATTGTCCGATAATTACCATGGAGATCGAAAACTCTAGTGGTTCTGCTGATGAACAATTAGCCTTTTCTTTGAATTATCACCAGCTTGAGGGTGTTATTCAGCTTAATCCGACTGTCACCGTGCGTGACAAGTGGATTGAAGTCAATGTCAATGTTGATAATCTAAGGTAACACAAGCACGAAATTTGTCAAGAAGTTTGATGATAAAATTGTGCTTTCATTTACTCATTCGGAAAGTAATGATTTTGTTTTCCTGTATTTGTTGACAGGCTTGATGTTGTTAGGCTTGTAAGCGAGGCGCTCCTAAATGACAGAGGAGCGGGTGCATCAGAAAAACATTTTCCCTCAAGAATCTCACTGCAACTCACACCAATTTGCCAAACAAACATCATAGGAATAACAGTGAGCAAATCATCTGAAAACCCGGAAAAAGGGATTGAAATAGAGAAGAGCTTAGAATTCTCATTTGAACCCCCAAAATCAATGGGAATCCAGGTAACAACTGGTGAAACAACCACAACAACCTTCAAACCATGGAATTTCGAGCAGACAGCTGTCGCCAACACTGCGAGATTCAACTGGTCTCTCTATGACAGTAATGGTGGAAGAGAAGTCTTTTCTTTAAAACCATCACCGATCAAGTTGATTCAACCTAAGGCTTGGTTTAAACATAGGTACTCCAATATAAACAGGCCTTTTACTAGGCAAGGTGGTGTGGTATTTGCAAGGGACGAGTATGGGCAAAGTGTGTGTTGGAAAGTCGACAAGGCCGCGCTAGGAAAGACATTGGATTGGGACATTTCAGGTTGTATCGGGTTAACTTATTGGCCTAATAAGTATAGAACCTTCTATAATGAGACTAGAAGGGCCGAGTTCAGGGAAACTCTGCAGCTTACTCTTGGCTAATAGTAGTACTTGTTACTTAATTAGTTTTATTTTATATATATACTTTAATGTGTGTATTGTAAGTATTTAACAAGAAATTTCTAGTATGTTTTAGCACAATGTTATGTTGTAAAGAGTATGAGAAAATAAGAAGGGAGAATAGACATGTATGTTATCCATGGACCATGTTGTAACTCCTCAAGCTATGAAATGTAAGTGATTCATGTTTCCTAACTGTTGGACACTTTTCTGTTCAGACTATGCTTCACATACCAGTAAGTCTCTGTTGTGACGGATATACCGTCACAAGCTTTTAATGGATCAAGTATCTCCCACTTGGGTAGCTAAGATAAGTCTAGAAAATCACAAATAACTTATCTTTTCCTACCCATGTGGATAATATTTTACCCGCACAAATGAGATTTTGTGAGCACATACAGTTAGTAGCTATAGATTAAAAAGCCCCCAAGATTACATTTTCTTGTAAAGAATCTTGCAAAAGGAAGAAGGTACAATAATGTATTCGAAAGTAGATGTATTATTGAGCGAGACAGGATTAATGAACGAGTATTCAGCATCGAAATATTCTGCAGCAAGACACTTGCAATTACTTTGAAACTTTGAATAATATGATACAGGATGTTACAGGAAATGAGATTAGGATAAACACAAACAAGTGAAATTCAGGAACCATAGTCATAGTAGATGCTGAAGCTTCAGGGATTTACTATATTACAAACTCACTAGGCCCGTCTAATAGCTATGTTACTTCGACAGTTCATATGAGCTCACGTAGTCGTGTCCGACACTCGATCCTTGGATATCTGTATGACACTCATACACTTCATTTTAGAGCAAAAATTTGACGATTTTTCATAAAATACTCGTGTCGGACACTTGGATACGCACCCGTGTTCGACACTTGGAACCGAGTCAGAGTAACATAGTCAAATGGAGTATCAGAGCATCAATGTAAAGTATTCCATGTTGGTAAAATAAAGACGTAACAATGAAGAGTAAGAATAAGGGCGGCTAGGACCATGTGCGGGCTGAGCGGGCGAACCGGGCCTCCAATTTCGTGGGCCTCCAACATGTTCTTATAATATCTAAACTCTATTCATATACATAATAACCTAATTATCTAACAGTGGAGGTGTGGTAGCACAGAGGTTGGAGTATGTAATACTTGCCAAGTGTTCAAGCCTTGATACAACCATTATTATTATTTTTATATGTCAATGGTATTTTCCTTTGAAATATATATATATATATATATATAAAGCGTCTTTTAAGGGCCTCCATTTTCATCATTGCACAGGGCCTCCAAATTATTTGAGACGCCCCTGAGTAAGATAGAACTTATCGAAACATGAAGAGAAAGGCAGTGTCGTGGTAATGTAGCTACTGACTTGAAAACTATATCATATCGCCACGATTGCAGGGGTAATCGTCTCACGCCGGTAGTTCTCCAAGGTTAACACTGCGACCCCGTACACAACCACTCGTGTGTTGAAGCCTTGGAACAAACAGAAACAGTACCCAGAAATTAACAGTAGCAGAGAAGAAGATGAGAGAGTTTGAGATAGAGCATTGTGAATTGGTTTTTGTTGTATGTTTCTGAATTGGTGGGTTGTCTATTTTTAACAAAAATAGTATAGCAAAAGGAGCCAAAACCGCTCCACTTAATCACAGTCAAAGGGGTGATTAATGGAGTTAATTAGCCTCCTTAATTTCAGCCAGTAACAGTTATATTTGACTGACAGTTACAAACAATACAAATTCAAATCAGATACCCTGAATGTGGACAGAGCACAAAACACACACAGGCCAAAAGGTTAAAAGTGAGCCAAGGCCCACACCGCAGGTGCTTTACCCAAACCCGAGCCCAAGCCAGGCCAGGCCGGGGCGCGCGCGTGTGTTTGGACCCAAACCAACAAGCCCAATACTCTTAACAAAACCCACTTTGTTCACTCTATTGGACACTAGTGTAACACCCCGTAAATTTGGACCGTTATTATATTTTAAAAATAATATTTTAAATCAACTTTAATTTAATATTAATTTAATTGAAATAATAATAATTCACCAAAATATAATTTTATTTTATTTTGAAGTAATATAATTATTTTTGATAGTTTGGAAATGTTTAAAAGTAATTTAAACTATATTTAAACCTTTTTCTTTAATAAAAGAGTATTTCAAAGAAAAGTCGTAAAAATGGGATTTTCCATTTCTTGCGGTCGTTGGGTAAATGAGTTAGGATATTAGGCATAAGGGTACTTAATTTTCTAGTAAACTCGAGTTTAAAAACTTTAGCGTTGTCGGAAATCGCGTTTGACGAATAATTCGAATTCCCGTCAAATCGAACCAAAACCGAGTAAAAAAAATAGACCAAAACTCCCCTTGACTCTTGACAGTCCCTTACCCTTTCATTTGTGTTCTAAAACATTCATCATCAACATCAACCAAACCCTAACTTTTTTCTTCCTTTCAATCACTAATTTCATCATAATTTCTTCGTTTCTAGTCCGATTTTCACAAAATTTATATTTTCGGAATCCTCTCTTCAAGATCTAAAACCTAGTATGTTTTAATTTCAGTTTTCATTATGTCGATTTAAGATGATTTTGAGCATAATTTCGGTTTTAGTAATTATCATTGTGTTTTTGTTGTTTTTAATAGGTGAAGATTATGAGGATGATATAGGGGACTCCTATATAGTAGAGGATGATGGGTAGCTACTGTTTTTTAGGGTTTTCTCAAGGGTTACTTTCGTTTTTCTAGTTTAAGGTAACTATTCTGAGTTACTCGACGATATAATGTCACAGTTGTTATGTGTTGGATGTTATTTGAGTAGTAATATGTTAAGTTTTATATCACATGAATTATCATGGTTAAAGTTTATTAATTTTGTAGTTTATCTCATATGTTTGATTGTGAAATGAATTGGTAATGGTTGTATGTTGCTTGTGACGATATTGGGATGATATTGGAACGATTTTGGATGAAAGAAAAGAGGGAGTAAAGGGGACTGACCTGGCA
>JAIUZE010003897.1:0-21236 GCA_022085475.1 Heliosperma pusillum
ACCTCTTCTTTAATTATTGAAACGCATTTTCACAAGCTTCATTCCATAGGAATTTGGTTTCCTTCTTCAACAATTGAGTCATAGGTCTAGCAAGCTTAGAGAAATCTTTGACAAATCTTCTATAATAACCAGCTAAACCAAGGAAACTTCGAATCTCTCTAATCTCAGTCGGACTCTTCCAATCAACAACGGCCTCAATTTTGGAAGGATCCACCATAACACCTTCTTTAGAAATCACATGCCCAAGAAAGGACACTTTAGGTAACCAAAATTCACACTTAGAGAACTTAGCATACCACTTCTGTCGACGTAGAACACCCAAAATAATCCTCAAATGAATAGCATGCTCTTCTTCGGACTTGGAGAAAATAAGAATATCATCAATGAACACCACCACACACTTGTCAAGATACTCACTAAATGTGCGGTTCATCTGATCCATAAAGATAGCAGGAGCATTGGTCAATCCAAAAGGCATTACCTTGAACTCATAATGGCCATACCTCGTACTAAAAGCGGTCTTTGGAATATCAACATCTCTAACCGGAATTTGGTGATAACCAGATCTCAAATCAATCTTCGAAAATGTAGAAGCACCCTTTAACTGATCAAATAAATCTTCAATTCTTGGCAAAGGATACCTATTTTTGATTGTAATCCGATTCAATTCACGATAATCGATACACAACCTCATGGAACCATCCTTCTTCTTCACAAAAAGAACAGGAGCACCCCAAGGCGAGGCACTTGGTCGAATAAAACCCTTTTCAATCATATCATCCAACTGCTTTCTTAATTCTTTCAATTCAGACGGAGCCATACGATAAGGAGCTTTGGCAATTGGACCAGAACCAGGAACAAGATCAATAGAGAATTCAACATCACGCTCGGGAGGAATCCCGGGCAAATCTTCAGGGAATACATCAATGAATTCTCGAACAATAGGCACATCTTCAATACTTGGCAAAGAGGTATTTGAAGAAGTCACAACACACCAGAATGCTTTGTAACCTTTTCTAACCATACTTACCAACTTCAAAGCGGAAATTAAAGACACACCTTTACGGGGATGAGATCCCTTATAGGTTATTCTAACACCTAAAGGACTCTTTAAGAAAATCTTTTGATCACGACACTCAAACCTAGCATGATACATAGCTAGCCAATCTATACCTAATATAATATCAAATTCGCCTAAAGGAAACTTAAGAAGATTCGCGGGAAAGATAGAACCCGAAATAGATATAGGTACATTTGGATAAAGAGTAGAACAAGAGATAATATCTCCGGAAGGTAAGGATATGGGAGTATCCTCACTAGATGTAGGCTTGATTGATAATTTATTAGCATAAGTTGATGACACAAAAGACATTGAAGCACCGGTATCAAATAAAATAAGACACGGTTGCTCTAAGATTGAGAACATACCAGTAATGATCTCCGGATGAGCGTCGGCTTCGGCACGACTCATGACAAAGATTGAACCCTTAGGCTTAGGAGGAGGAGGGGGCAACTTCCGATCGGGGCAATCTTCGTAACGATGACCACCCTTTTGACAGAAGAAGCACACATAAGGACGATTGTTACATGATTTACCGGGGTGATGTGGGAGTCTACACCGGTTGCAAAAGCGACCTTGCGGTTGAGCTTGAGGAGCATAGGGCTTATGAGCCACATTCGAAGTAGCTCTAGGAATAAAAGGAGAAGGATTCCTTGTATTGGCATTGGAAGAAGGATTAAACCTCCTCTTGTTAGCATAGGAATTAGAGGAAGACGGGATAAACGGCCTCTTCCCATAAGCATTCGGCCTAGGAGCATAAGAAGGAGAGGGATTATTCATCAAGGCTTCATCCCTAATAGCCTTCATTGAATTTTCAGCCCACAAGGCATCGTCGTAAAGATCTCCAAAGGACGCGGTACCCCTTCTCACTTTACTTTGAAGCACGGCATTCAACTTGTTGCGATAATAGAATGCACGGTCTTCATCATCACGAATAAGCCTCGGCGCAAAGTGAGCGAGCTTATTAAACTCCGTCGTAAAATCTGGAGCGGATAGGTTGCCTTGCTTAAAATCTATGAACTCCTTGAGCCTTTGTTGTTTAAGCTCCTTAGGGTAAAATCTACCCTCCACAAGAGCCTTAAAACAAGCCCAGTTGAAGTCCTCTTCAAGAGTTGCGGTGGCACTTGTGATAGCCAACCAGTTGTCGGCTTCCCGCACTAGAAAGTGCTTTGCAATCCTCACTTTATCCTCTTCCCGGACTTGGTAAAGATCAAACTGTTTTTCCATCTCCCGGAACCAGTCGGATAGCTCCGTAGGATCAGGCTCTCCACCATAAGGCACGATCTTACTCCTTGCAATTTGACCTGCCACCCATGCATAACCACCTTGTTGATTGTCCTCCCTTCTAGGGTGAACTTGGTTGGCATTAGCTAGAGCGGCATCTTGCTGATTCTTCAGCACTTGAGCAAGAGCCTCCATCCTAATATTATCAGCTACACGCGGTCTAACCATCTTCATAAGAGATAAAAACGAATTAAGTTACCCTATCAATTAGCATAAACAAATAGACTACCAATTAAAGTCCTTACTTCTACCCAACTCTCTCATTTATTATTTCATGGTCAAGTAGTTTAAGTTAGGGTTCACGTGTGTGCGTCGGGAGCGATCAAAGCTCTGATACCAACTGTGACAACCCTCGCGAATGCGGAAATAATAAACAAACAAGCATGTGAATTATAATGCGGAAATAGGTAGTTTTTAAAAACTTTTATACATGCAAGTTAAATAACACGAGGTGTGTCAAAATATTACAACTAAGTACGGAATATACAATAAAGAGACGGGGTCTCTTCAAATGTTAGCAAAGAACAAGTGTTTAACAAAAACTAGCTACTATCGTCTAGAGGTGAACTTCCAGGGACAACGCCCGCTAGCTCACACCCGAACCCCAAAATGTCACAGCCAAAAATCATCCAAGCAAGAAACCTGTTCATCCATGAAAAACATGAATGCCACAGTCAGTGGGGAGTAACTCCGGGTTCTCCCAGCCATATTACATCAAACGTACATATAAGGTAATACGAAAGTAAAGCATGCATACATATAGATATACGTGTGAGTTGCGATAAGAATAGATAGGCAATACGAGATATAACGATAAGATCATATAGAAATCAAATCCATAACCATCATGTTAATCAAAGACTCGGGAAAGACACTCTTAGGCAATCGAATACGCTCACTAGGGCTTGCATCTCACCGTTAGCGGTATACGATTGATAAGATTGAGACTCGACAGACAAACCAGTCAAGTTATATGATGATCACCAAGAATTCAACATATTATCATCCAAACACGAACCAAGACAATGACGGTGCCCAATCATGCAATGACCATGAACAATATCATGAAATCACGCATTCAAAGAACGACACAAGACGACAATCTCACGGTAAATGAAACGCACTAGCATCGTGTCCCAGCAAGAATGATTAAAAGGCATCCACGGGATGACATTTCCCTGAACTCATACACGATGCTACATTTCGTATATGTAGACTAATTTCCTCCTGGTAGCACGACGATAATAAATATCCGGTCCTAGTCTAAATCTGGCCAGAATCTCGGAATAAACCATTTTCCGATTCGACATGCGATGACGTTTCGCATCCAAGACTCGGGCTTATAAAATATATGCCGAGTACCCCAAATTCGGTAGCTCAATTCACGAAAGAGGCGGAAAAACAGCTCAAGCCTCATAACAAGCGGTACGCTACATGCAAATAACACCACCTCGCAAGTATACAACATTTGACGGCCGGGTCGATCAACGCATAGCGTTCAACTCCCAACAACGTCGTCGTATGCCCACTAACACATGCATTTAAGCAGTAGGCTACCTCTCCGTTCCGACATTCCAGCCTTACGAACGGGAAGGTAGCCAAGGGAATGAGAGTACAAAGCACAAGACAAAATAGTGCTCAAACCGTATCATTTGTAAAAACGGACTCAAAGTGGGACATAGCAAAAACCGTCACAAAACATGTGATATAAGCGAATGAAATATCATATATCCAAAACATGAATATTAGAAGACATTACGTAAAATTTTATGATAAACCGATCATGCGAACTATTATAAATTACGAGTTTTAGAAGTTGAAGGAAAAATGTACAGCCGTGTTCCAGGCCGGGCTGGAGACCGGCGGCCGGTGGGCCGGCTCAGAACACAGGCAAAAACTCAAAAACAGAGGAAAGGGGTCTGGGCCGGTCAGTCGACCGGCGGCCGGTCGACCGGCTCAGACAATCATACCAAACTCACAACTCCAACACTGATGTGTTCCAGGCCGGTTGGTTGACCGGTGGCCGGTAGGCCGGCCTGGAGCACCTCTTACACAAAAATCCAAGTTTCAGAAATGGGTTTCTGGAGTGTTCTAAGCCGGTGGTCAGACCGGCGGCCGGTCGACCGGCTGGGAACACTTCTTCACCCGAGAGCTTCCAATTCTCAACCAATTCATTTCAAAACTCAATTATACTTCCAATAATCATCAACAATCAACATATATCATCAATATTCATCATATAACATCATTCATTAATCATAACATGGTATCTAAACTTCCTAATCGTAATCTAATACTATTTTCTAGCATATAAACATGTAAAACACGTAAGTAATATCGAATAACCCTTCACCGTTACCTTCTATGCGTCTCTAATGATCGTCAAGCTCCTCTTCTATAAGGAAATAGTCTTTGTCGGGATCTTGGAGGTCGCCACCTACAATTAGATCGCAAAAAGATGAATAAAGTTCATCTTGAGAAAGACGGAATGCTTAAAAAGCGAGAAAGACGATAATTTTATTATCAATACGGATAGAGGAAGGTACGGGAGGAAGATTAAGATAAACTTACGTAAATTCTATTGAGTAACGAAGAAGTTACGTCAATTCTAAGCTTGAAATCAAAGAGGGAAAATGAGATTTCTTAGAGAGGAAGGAAGTGTGTTTGATTTTGTGTTTAATGAAGAATTAGGTTAAGGAGTATGAGTTGTGTGAGTTATGAAGAAAAAGTCAAAGACGATTTCCAAAGTCCAGAAAAGTCAAACTAGACTTAAGACGACTTTTTCATGAAATCTTGCAGAAATTCCAAATACGAACTCGGAAATTCTAAATTCGACTCGGAACGTAAAATTATAATTTAAAACTTAAAATTACTGAAAAAGTTTCGTAAAATATTTCTACTAGAAAAATAGGGTACATTTCCGGGTGTTACAACTTCAAAAGGAAACATCAACCCAAGTCAAAAGAAGATCAGTCCAAGCCCAATTCCAAATTGCATTGACCAAGACCAAGGCATAGGATTCCGTGCCTAAGACGAAAAGACGGAAGAATCCATCTTGCACATTTACCCGATCGGATTACCATTTACCCGATCGCGTATTTCTGCAAATGGACGTTACTTAGCTATTCTTCAACCGAGCTTAAATGTGTGATTTAATGCTTTGACTAGGGTATGAATTGGACGAGGGATCAGCAGCCATGTAGCCCTATAAAAGCCAATGATCATCACACACAATTATCATCCAATTATCCCATATCTTATATAATCATATACTTATCTCTTATCATCTTTTTATATCTTTTAGCATACTTTCATACAATAACACATTTCATAGTTTATTTCTTTCTTACAAGTTTAGAATATAGTTTATTTCTTAGTGTTTCTCTAGTGTTTTCATAGCTTTTGTTATTGGATATTTTTTCTTTACTTTCGTTCTTACATATTCATATTCCAAACTCGGTAATTCTCTATCTTTTACTATGCAATTTTCATCATGAAACTTAAACTAATTAGTATTATTTTCATATCGTTGTTCCTAGGAAATCAATCTAAAATTAATCTAGTTAAAACTGAAATATTGTTTAAAATGTCACATTATATTTTACCTAATCATACAATCATAGAATTCATCACTAGAATCATTATTAATATAATAACCATAATCACTTTAGTATTTATATTTCATAGTTTAATTTCCTACATCTTTTTCTTATTAATTTACTTAATCACATGATCACATAAATTAGATATAATATTGTAAGATTAACATTGTGTAAATAAAATAAATAGAGTTGTAATATTGAAATGATTTACGAGTTAAATGAATTAAAAGAAGAGTAGATACCATTTGAACCATCTAATTGTTTCTTCCTTTGGTCGTGCCAAATTCTATAACTATGTTAAGTGGCCATAAACAATTGTTTGTATTAGTCAATTTCTATCTTTATAACGAGAGTTGGGATGGGAATTAGGAGTGCCAATAGGGGTTTAGTGAGTTAACCATGCTGAGAGGACGTTAGGACCCACTAAAAGGTCGGTACGAATCCGAAAGGAATATACCGCTACAAGGCCTAGACAATCATAGCAATTCTAATGTTGGTATCAATGAAACTTTTAATTAGTTTTACATGTATTTCTCTTTCACTATTTCAATTTGATTAGTTAGTTTATTTTACCGTTTTAGATAGTTTATTTTATTGTTGTTTAGTTAGTTTACTTTATCGTCATTTTATTTCTATTCTTAGGTAGTTTTCATTATTGTTATTAGCTACTTTATTAGTCTAGTTAGATAGCCTTTCAATATTGTCATTTAAATATCGCTTTAGTTAGATTTTAAATACTGTCACTTGGATCAGAATACTTCCCCGATCGGGTACGTGACAATCCGATCGGGTAAGTCTTCTGTTTTGAGTTTTACATTCTGCAATTTACATATTTGTCATTTACATATCGTCATTTACATACTTGTCATTTTATTTTATGTTAATAGCTTATACAACCACCTCAAATGACTCGAACTTAAATGAAAATCAATCCATAGCAATTCATAGTTAACACGTACTCCCTGAGGATCGACACCGTACTTCCCTAATTACATTCCTTATGTTATTAGCCTAAGTGCGGGTATTTATTTTTGTATCGGGACAGCGACATAACCGATCAGGGGTCGGTGCAAGCGATAATGAACAAACGGCGATGAAAATGGCGACGAAAATCCGGAAATTAAAGGTGACGACTATGACGACATAGAAGCAACAAACAATAGAGCTAAAGATACGCACAACATCTGCAATAAGTGAACTAGAATGAGTAAATTTTCAAATTAATGACGATAGAAATAAAAAACGGAAGCTCAATTAGAAAATTAACAAATAATTTGGCAAAGAAATTTGTAAAGACGAAAGCTAGAAAAGATGATGAAAATCATTTATAATTACCGAAATTAGCACGAAATCGTTGAAGATGTTTATAGGAAATGAAGAACGGAGTCGTTGAAGGATATAATGAAAAAAAAGCGACGAAAATAGCGAAGAAATGTAAAAGATGAAGATCTCAGCTCACTAACAGAGAGAAAGAGGAAAAAGAAAGGAGACTTGAGTAAATGAGCATTGTTAGCGTTGAATTCAGGTTTTAAGTATTTCAACGTCGCACAATCTGGTTCCTCGGTGGAGATGGGTGTAGCTGCCTCACCCTACGGAGGGTGCCTCACATGATTCAATTCCTATATAGATATATAGGGTCAGGATCCGATGAGAACCACTAACATAATGAGAACCGTGAGAACCCTCACTAAATCTCCACTAAATCTTGTTTCGAAAGTTTTGTTGGATCATTTACCATTACTTTAGTATATTCAAGCAAAATACTTGCAGTAACTAACCAAAATTTATGATTATATTAAAAAAAAAAAATATGTACTTAATGTACGTAAACTCAATTTGTACACTAAAATTACTCTAAATACGTGAAAACGAGCACTAGGTGCACGAAATTTGCTACATGCATGAAAACAGTTACTAGGTGCATGAAATTTACGGGCTCTAGATGCATTAAAATGAGCACCAGGTGGATGAAAATTGTTAGATGCATGAAACTGACTACTAAGTGCATGAAAATTAATAAATCGTATTTCACCTCAATTTCCGTTAGTAACTTATATTTTTTCGACCAAGATGTATGTCATCTAGCCATAAAATTCTACGCCGAACCCAAAAATGTCCTTATTTTGTAATAATAAATTTTGTAAGACGGAGTTCTCACGGTTCTCATTATCTTAGTGGTTCTCACCGGATCCTAATTATATATATATATATATATATATATATATATATATAGACATGGGATCACATAAGTCCACCTTCCTTAGATAAGTCTATAAGTCCTAATCTAAACCAGTAGATCATACAAATAGATGGTCAAGATTAACTCAAAAAAAGAAAGGGTGATATAAAAGCTTCTAAACTCACCCAAACCCTAATCAGAATAGATAACCACACTCTCTTTCTACCCACTTCTCTCTCTACTTCTCTCTCCAATTCTCTCTCAATCCCTTGCCACCTCCGACACCCTACCTGACCACGCGCCACCTCCTCCCGCCACCCTCGACGACGACTCTTGTTCCTTCCTCGTCTCCGGCGACCCACGCTCCACCTCCTCCAGCTACCCCCTTCTTCCTCTCGTCTTTCTCCAGCCGCCACCTCCTCCAACCGCCTTATTCCTCCTCCAGCCGCCACCTCCTCCACCTGCCTTTTCCTCCTCTCGGCCTCCTTTCTTCTCCATCGCCGCCCATCCTCCTCCTCCACTCTCTGACCACGGCTATCCGGGCCACCACCTTTTTTTTCCAGATTTGTGTCGTGGTGGAGGGAGGTCGTGGTGGTGGGTGACTGGTGCGGGGGTGGGGCAGGGGCTGTGGTGGTATGCGGGAGGGGGGTATGCGGTTGCTGTGCCGGTGGTATGTGGTAGGTGGTTTTTGTTTTCAAATTTGGGATGTGCGTGGGTCAGAGGGGGTGTTTGTGGTGGTGATGGTGGTGCGGGGTGGTGCAGGGGGGGTGTGGTGGTGGTGGTGGTGCGGGGTTGCGGCAGGGGCTGTGGTGGTGCGGTGGTAGGTGGAAGGGGTTATTTGCTGGTGGTGGTGGGGACTACTTGGACTAAAGTTACATACTTCAAATAATAAAGTTACATAAAATCAGATTAAAGTTACATACTTCAAATAATAAAGTCATATAAAATCATATTAAAGTTACATAAAATTAAACTAAAATTACATAAATCTGACATAAAGTGACATAAAATAGGACTTTAAGTCCCATAATTTTTAATAAAATTTGACTAAGTTAAGATTAAAGTTACATAATAATATATTAAAGCTACATAAAATCTTACCAAAGTGACAAAAAATTAGACTCAAGTCACAAAATTTTTGATAAAAGTTGAATAAAATTTGACAAGTTAAGTTTAAAGTTACATTTGTAAAGTATTTTCAAGGAATAGTTTATGTAACTTAAATACATTGCGACTGTAACTTCACTCTTTTGCGAGTGTAACTTTAGCCTTTTTAAAGGCATTTGGTATGTAAATTTATAAGCTAGTAATGTAAATTTATTCAAATTTTTAGGTTAGTAATGTAATTTTAATTTAATTTTATGTAACTTTAGTACTATGTTATGCAACTTTAATCAATGTTTTAGCAACTTTAGTCTAATTTGTCCAGTTTTATTAACTTTAGTCCTTAAGATGTAACTTTAGTCTTAATTTTGTGTAACTTTAGTCTTATAATATGTAACTTTAGTCCAAAGTGGCGCCACCACCAACAATAACAATACCACCAAGAGCAACCCACAACCACCGCCAACACACCACCAACAACCACTCCCCAACCAAAAAAATACAAATATAAAAGAAAAAAAAAACAAATCTGGAAAAAAAAGAAGAGGTGGTGGTGGATGGGATGTTGAGTGGAGGTGGAAGGGAGGCAAGGAGGCCGAGGAGGAGGGGCAGCGAATGGAGGCCGAGGAGAAAGGCCGGCGAGTGGAGGCCGAGGAGGAGGGGCGGCGAGTGGATGTCGAGGAGGACGGGTGGCGTGGTGGAGGTGATCGTGCCTGTCGCAAGCCCGATACAAAGATAAATTACCCAGACTAGGCTAATAACAAATTAATGTAATTAGGGAAGTAGGGGTCGATCCTCAGGGAGATGGTGTTTCCTATAAGATGTGAAGTGTCTCGCAATTGGGTCTTATCTAACGAATATATGGGTTTTGGGATTTTAATTTCTAAACTAATAAAAGGCATAAACGAAAACGAAATAAAAGCAAATGGAAATGAAAACAATAAAGCAGTGATGAATTAACAATGATGAAAAACATCTAGGGAAGTAGGTTCACACATGTAGATTAATATATTGATGCAATTGGATATGGAACATGCAAATAATTCATTGTGAGTTCGTAAGAATGATGTGTTCATTACAATCATAGATCAGATGGTCTAGCAGGCTTTTAGGCAATTTACTAGGTCTTAATCTACCATGTCATGCTTTGTCTATTCAATTCACGTATCTCTACCTTGGAAAAGAATTCCATTCTAGTCAATGATTTTGATCAGAAATCGTCAACTATCGTTATAGTCCAAACATGCATAGACATAATGTTTTAAAAGCACAATTTCTTTTATCCAATT
Source organism: Heliosperma pusillum (assembly GCA_022085475.1). Lineage (NCBI taxonomy): Eukaryota > Viridiplantae > Streptophyta > Magnoliopsida > Caryophyllales > Caryophyllaceae > Heliosperma > Heliosperma pusillum. The sequence goes on from JAIUZE010003897.1 coordinate 10,519, forward strand.
AACATCTTTTAATCAATCTAACATGGCTACCCTACATCCTATAAAGGTGACTACTCACTCATGATAATGTTTATATCTAAGATGATGATGATAATAAAAACTAGGATAGACATGTTTAGTTGGTTTTGACAATATTTTAAGACTCTCTATGTGGCGATAATGATGACGCTAAATTGACAATCTAGAAAATGAAATGACGATTATAACGGTACTAAACTGAATCTAAAATAACATGGATAGAAAATAACAATCAAATGGAAAACAATAAGGACATTTAAACAAAGGATAAAATAGAAATACCTAGGTGAGGATCAACAACGAAAGCGATAACAATAATAGAAATCCCTTGCATAGAATAATCGTTCCTTGAATTACAACACTTGAACCCAACAAAAGTAGATTACAAAGGTTGAAATTCTTATTGATCTAAGCTAAGATTTTGATGTAGAAAAGACAGAAATAAACTAAGAACTAAAGATGAAAAGAAGAAGAAAATGATCTAGACAAGAGAAGAGAGGCTAGGCTCTCCCCTCTTGATCTAGGTTTTCTAACCTAAAGAGAAATGTAAGAAGAGAAGAAAGGATGAGAAAAGGATGTGTTGAGAAGGATGGCTGGAGCATCCTTTATATAGAATTAGGGTTTCGTGGGAAAGGGGTCGAGCATTGAACATATAGGACAAAAGGAGGAAGTTGAAGCAATTTGCTCGAAGCAGCAGGGATACCCGATCGGGTACATCACTTACCCGATCGGGTAAGTTGCATTCTAGAAGCTTTGACTCTTGTTTCATCTCCCTTTGCTTATGACTTGACTTCCATCATCCCCCTTGACCTCTTGAGTCGGGTTTGTTGATAGGGTTTGATGTAAAACGATGAATTCTTCGCCTAACTGATTGATCTTCCGACAACTGCGACATCGTCTTTACTTCTTCGTTCTTTTGAATTAGTGAACCTTCTTGAAATGCCTTTCACTTGGTCTAGCTTGCTTCTTCAAATTGTCGGGTTCTAGGTAAATGCTCGGGAATATAGGAAAGAGTTCGGTAACAATTCCTTTAATGTTCTCTGAATGCATATGTTGAGTAAATATTTATTCAACATTGTGTATTTAGAGAACAAAGGGGAGTTGCTGCCGAATTTTTTCCTCATTAATAAATTACAAGTGGTGTTTGCTAGTGACTTGAAACGTAGATTGATGGGTTTAGAATGGAGTGATAAGGACCCAATTGAAGAAAATTAATTTTACTTGTTGACAAGTAGAGCTAGCTATAGATAAAGATTAGTTATATAGTATGAGGATATTATAATAGGATAGATGAGAGAGAGAGAGGAGGAGAGAGACAGACATACCATACAGACAGATCAGAAGAGAGAAGAGAGAGTAGAGAGAGAGAAGAGCAGAAGAGAGAGAAGAGAGGATAGAGAGAGAAGACAGACAGACCTACAGAGCGGGCGAGAGACGAGAAGGAGATATAAGATAGATGAGAGATAGAGTATAGAGATAGACAGATAGAGATAGAGATATAGAGGAGACATACAGACAGACATACAATATATATAGTATTATATAGATTAGATAGATATATTAATATATATAGAGATATATACCATCTATAATATATATATATATATATATATGTATGTATGTATGTATATATATATATATATATATATATCTATATAGGGTTAGGATTCCGTGAGAACCACTAACATAATGAGAACCATGAGAACTCTCACTAAATCTCCACCAAATCTTGGTTCGAAAGTTTTAATGGATCATTTACAATTAGTTTAGTTTATTCAATCAAAATATTTGCATTAAGTAAACAAAATTTATTGATTATATTAAAAAATATGTAATTAATGTACATAAATTAAATTAGGCAAACTAAAATTACTCTAAATGTATGAAAACGAGCACTAGGTGCATGAAAATTGTTACATGCATGAAAATAATTCTTAGGTGCATGAAAATAATTAGCTCCAGATGCATGAAAATAAGTACTAGGTGCATGAAAATTATTAGATACATTAAACTGACTACTAGGTGCATTAAACATAGTAAAATCTATTTCGACTCGATTTCCATCAGTAGCTTATTAATTTTCGGCCAAGAAATAAGTTATCTAGCCTTAATATTCTACGCCGAATCCAAATATTTCGTTAGTTTGAAAAAATAAACTTTGTAAGGCGGAGTTCTCACGGTTCTCATTATCATATATATACATATATATATATATGTATGTATGTATATATATATATATATATATATATATATATATATATATATATATATATATATATATATATATAGAGATAGGTTCAAATAAGTCCACCCCTTCCCTTTGAGTCCTTGAGTCCTCATCTCAACCCTTAGATCAAGAGAATCAATGGTTAAGATTAAAACAAAATGGAGGGCCAAGATTATGAGACACACCCAATCCAACTTCTTCAAACCCTAGTACTTAAACCCTTCATTCACATCATTTCTCTCATTCTCACAACTTCCATTATCTCTCTACCTCCCTTCTCTCTCTACATACATCTAAAAAACCCAAAAAAACTCCCTCCTTCCCTCACCACCGCCGAACAGCCCCACCACCGCCACTCCACCGCCATTCCTCCACCGCCATTCCTCCACTGCCACTCCACCAGCGCGACACCACCGAAACCAACTAACACCGCCACCGTCTGCCGCCACCTGACTACCCACGACCAGCGAAACCAATGAACACCACCACCGCTCTCCTCCTCCTTGTTATCCTACTTCCGCCGCCTGCAATGTTGCCGCCGTCGCCCCCACCTGCTCCCCGCCGCAACTTCCTCCCCCCTTTTCGTCCTCCTCCCTTTTCGTACACCACCACAAACACCACACCCACCGTCATCCTTCCGCCTTCATTCTCGGCCTCCTCCTCCCGCCTCCATCCTCCCCTCTGCCTCCCTCCTCTTTCCGTCCCTTTATTTTTTTTTTCTATTTTCCAGATCTTGTTTTGGCTGGTGTGGGTTGCGGTAGTGGTGGTGGTGGTGTGGGGGCAGTGGGTCGACGGCGACAGCAGTAGGGAAAGGAGGATGAGGGGTTTGGGGTGGTGGGTCAGAATCGCGGCAGAAGGTGGGGGGTTGGTGGCGGCAGTGGGGTGTTGTTGATGTCGCCGTCTCCTCATTTTTGTATATTTTATTTTTTCTACATCTACTTTGTTTTTTTCAGATTCACTTTTTTATTTATAAAATCTCGTTTTTAATTTTCAAAGTTCCTTATGTTTTTCTAGTTTTTAATTTAGGCCTCGTATTTTGTTTATTAGTTTTCGTTTTTTTTTTGGTTTGGTGGATTTTTTTTAGATCTCTTTATATTTTTCTTTTTTTATTAGATATTAGATCTAGGTTTTTTTTTGTTGTTGGTCAATTATAGATGTTGGTGACAGAGGAGGGGGTAATGGTTGTTTCTATATCTAAAGTTACATCATTATAGACTAAAGATTCAAAATTATGAACTAAAGTTACACTAGTATGGGCTGAAGTTACACTAGTATATACTAAAGTTACACTAGTATGGGCTAAAGTTACACTAGTATGGGCTAAAGTTTCACTAGTATGTACTAAAGTTTCACTAGCATGTACTAAAGTTTCACTAGCATGTACTAAAGTTTCACTAGCATGTACTAAAGTTTCACTAGCATGTACTAAAGTTTCACTAGTATGGACTAAAGTTTCACAAGTATGGACTAAAGTTTCACTAGTATGTACTAAAGTTTCACAATTATAGACTAAAGTTGCACTGGACTAAAGTTATCTTATTAAGGACTAAAGTTACTTAATTAATGATTATAGTTACATTAGTATGGACTGAAATTACACTAGAAAAGACTAAAGTTACCTAAACATGAGTTACACTATAATTGACTAAAGTTACACAGTTAATAAATGAAGTTTCACTAATAAAGGTTAAAGTTACACTTATTAAAATATTAAAATTAATTCATATTTTTACTTAAAGTTACGCAATTAAGAATTAAAGTTACACTCATAAAAAACTAAAATCACATAAATTTGTTTAAAAATTATATAAATTCAAATTTATATACTCGAAATCACATTTTAATTTAAAGTTACAAAAATGATGGTTGAAGTTTCATTCCTAATGACTAAAGTTCGGCTCATAAAAAAACAAAAATCACATAAATTTGTCTTAAAATTACATAAATTCAAATTTATACATTCGAAATCACAATTTAGTTTAAAGTTACACAAATAATGGTTGAAGTTACACTTTTAATGACTAAAGTTACCCTCATAAAAAGGTAAAAATCACATAAACTTATCTTAAAGTTACATAAATTCAAATTTATATACTCGAAATCATATTTTATTTTGAAGTTACACAAATAATGGTTGAAGTTACACTTTTAATGACTAAAGTTACATCATTATGTACTCGTAATGTAGGTGAAAGTCATTAAAACCCACTCATTTGGTTTTAATCTTGTCCCTTCATTTTGTTCTAATCTTGTCCATTCATTTTTCTTTTAATCTTAGCCTTTCATCTTGTTCTAATCTTGTCCCTCCATCTCTTTCATCCAAAGGGCAAGATGATGACTCATGGACTCAATTTTGAAGGTGGACTCATTATAACTTGCCTCTCTATATATATATATATATATATATATATATATATATATATATATATATATATATATAGAATTGGGATCCGGTGAGAACCACTAAGATAATGAGAATCGTGAGAACTCCGCCTTACAAAATTTATTATTAAAAAAAAAAGGACATATTTGGGTTCGACATCGAATTTTATGGGTAGATAACATACATCTTGGTCGAAAAAATATAAGTTACTGACGGAAATTGAGGTGAAATACGATTTATTAATTTTCATGCACCTAGTAGTCCGTTTCATGTATCTAACAATTTTCATGCACCTGGTGCTTATTTTAATGCATCTAGAGCCCGTTATTTTCATGCACCTAGTAACTCTTTTCATGCATGTAGGAATTTTCGTGCACCTAGTGCTCGTTTTCACGCATTTAGAGTAATTTTAGTTTACAAATTGAATTTATGTACATTAAGTACATATTTTTTTAATATAATCATTATATTTTGTTTAATTACTGCAAGTATTTTGCTTGAATAAACTAAACTAATGGTAAATGATCTAACTAAACTTTGGAAACAAGATTTGGTGGAGATTTAATGAGGGTTCTCACGGTTCTCATTATGTTAGTGGTTCTCACCGGATCCTGACCCTATATATATATATAGAATTAGGATCATGTGAGTCCACCCTATCTTTTTGAGTCCGTGAGTCTATGATACAATTTCATAAGTTATACTAAAACAATATCACGGAATATACTATACAATATCACACCACTAAACCACTTTTTCGCGCACTATTGCCATTTTTTTCTAATACTTTTTTTCACACCAATTTTTTTAGCCATTTTGCGCTGTTTTTTTTTTGTGATACTGTTTAGTATAACTAGTGATATTGCTTTGTGTAATCTGTGATATTGTATAGCTGGACTCACGGACTCAAATATTTAGGTGGACTCACCGGATCTTGCCTATATATATCGAGAGACTGGGAGAGTTGATCTGGCTTAACCAAGTGTACGTCCTAGCTTAACCATATATACATGAAGCTTAGGTCAATCTTGTTTCATATATGTATTTTACTCTTTCATATATGGATTTTACTCTTTCACATACGGATTTTCTACCCTTATGTTCTAAAATTCCGGAGGCCGAGTTTTCTCTACCAAACTCACAAAATACAACAATCGTTTTATGGTCTTGTTTTAATCTCAAACAAATCAAGTTTAATAGGTCTCGTTGATCAAAGAACGTCACTCATAAGAAATCAATGAACAATTAATTCAATTATAGAATAATAGCATAATAACATCAACTATACAATAAACTCGATGTCTTTATGTATTAGAGTATTAGTCCCTTCCTTAGTCAAGATAAGCGTGCTTTTACTATGATATGATAAGTACAAGTGCTAAGTGCAAATATACGAAATTAATTATGCGCAAAAAGAAAAGCATGAGAAATATACATTAATAGCAAGGTATAAGAATTAAATAACAAACTAGAGAAATATACAAACGGTGAACTTTTTATACGTAAAAACCTAACCAATATAAACATATTTATTTTATGGAAAAGTAGTGAGCTATCAATTTTACTCTTTAAATTCAGGAAGAGTTGATATATTAATCTTATGGTGGCTATAGTGATAGTTATTTATCAGGGCGATAATTACTCTTTTCACTCCAATTATTTATTTTCCTTTAATATTATTTATAAAAGATATTTTAATTAGAGGTAAAAGACTAACATGTAATTCTACTGAAACAACTAAGTATAATAGATACAGTCCAAACGCTTAAAATTGTTATAGCAATCATGAAAGAAGAAGCAAGCAACATGACGAACAAAACCAACAAACCTCACTCTATAATAAGACATGTAACATAATACAATAAGCTAACTTACGTGGGGTGAAGTAGAACAAACAAAACAAAACAATGATATAATTGTTGTAAGACCATGATGAAATAACTTTAGATGCGCTACAAATCTACAACTGCTCGTGTCTAATACAAAATTATACAGGTTCTATTTTATATCTTTAATATTAATAGTATATCTTTTATATTATTACCAAATGCATAATATTGATAATATAATTTCTTTTATTATTTATTTTCTCAAGTGTTTCACTTATATTAGAGTCTCTAATAATTTATTTTATTATTTATTTTCTTATGTGTTTCGCTCATATTGGAGTCTCTAATGTCGCTCGAAAAGTTCCTCTTTTAAGTATATTGATAGATAGATAGATAGATAGATAGATTAAAGCTGAAGCCACTAACCATATCTCATCAACTCCATTCATTTACCACGTGTCATTACTCTACATTATTACCTATTCAACTATCCAATCACATAAAAGAAGTTAAATTAAATCATTAGTAATTATTTTCACTTAATTTTGGAATCATATTTTCAAATCCTTTAATTACAGTTTTTTCAAAATGTTAATATACTTTCCTTTTCATTTGCCTTAATATAAACTATATATCGTTGGATTATTAGGAAATTTTAACCATATATTTAAACACTATATGTCTCCATTAATATCTACTGTTATTACGGTTATATTAATCCACAATCAGTCTGTTTGAGTTTGAAAAAAACCATATATTAAATTGTGATTATTTGCCTTGTTAATATTGTTTCTATGTAGTTACTTACGAAAACTATATAAATATACCATCACGACAAGAAAATATGTTTCCATATAGCTATAGTGAATTTCAGTTCTAATGAAATATCATGTCACAATTACGATGATTATCCTCATCATCATGCACAATTGATTTCATTTATAATTTTTTTCCCATTAATACGATTTCGTCTCAACAATGTCTATCTAAAACGTCTGCAATTCCCTTATTCTCTCTTGCATAAAGGACTATAATGTCAATTGTCAATATGACAATGTTCGAGGTAAAGTTACTAAAAGACTCGCTATCGTTCTGCAAAATAACTGTAGTTACAGTAAACACCGGCCGGCGATTTTAGCTATTAGTCTTTAATAATATTTTATTATTATTAGCTAGCCATAGTTTAGTCTTAAAATAGAATTTTAATTTATCGTGTACAATCCGTGTCTTTCCAGTCAATTCTGAATCCATATTTGATGTCTACTAGAAATTCTATGTGGGTAAGTCCAATATGAGACTTGGGCATTTCATTTTCCACCCAACCAAAACAAACTCAATCATATCGTCACCTTTGCCCCTCACTTTTTAGCATACTATTCAGCTTCTCCTTCATCTCCCTCACCTAAACCATAACCTCCATTGAAGCTCCATAACCCCTCAAGCTTCAAACTCACATAACTTCTTCATCTCTCACTCAATTCAACTAATTTTTTAGTCCATTCTTCCCCTTTCCTTCTTCTCTACCTTTGAAGGTAAGAAATATGTAATCTTGCTAATGTTGCTTTTTCCCATCTTTTTCAAGGATGAGTTTTCCTCATCTTTTTATGCTAATTTGTAGGAGGAGACTTGCAAGATCTGGATAGAGACTACCTCTTGGTTGAAGAAGATTTAGAACATTGAAGAGCAAAGGTGATGTACACGAGTTACTCGGTATCGCATTTATGTGCTTATCATATGTTTTAGAGTAGTAATTATGATAAAGATGGGTTCTTTAAGTTAAGTTTATCTCAGTTTCATTGTTTATGTATGTAGAAATTTATATGAGACTCCTATGATGTTGGTTGCCATGTTGTTGTTAGAAATATGATGATGAATCATTGAGTTTGGAACTAATGTTGATGTTGGTGAAACTTGGGTAAAGGTGGGTTAGTTGTGCTGAGTTGAATGATGGTTTTAAATGTCTTTATCCTTGTTCATTGCTTGTTTGTGGTATAATCTTGTACGTTGAGTTTGGAGTTTGAAGATTCATATTCAAACCCAAGGAAATGGATGAAGATTCATGTTCATGGCTCGGGTGATGCCGGCGGGTGAAATTTCACTCGGTACAAAACTTGTCCGGTAAAAAAGTTATCCGGAATGATATAAAAATGGTCTAGGAACCGGGGGGTGAAATTTCCCCGGGGTGGGTGGAGTTTTCCTGCACCGACCCTTTTTCGTAAAATGGTCATATCTCCTTCGTTACTTGTCTGCTTTGAGCGTGTGATATACCGTTGGAACTTTAAGAGGATACGCTATCACCTCCACTTGGAATTTATGCATTTTTGTCTAAAACTCGACTTATGACCGTTTAAAGTGGACCCTTATTTTATATGGTTTACAAACATGTTGTTTTGGGATAGACTTTATGTTTCTTATTGATTATGCTTTTTAAATTTGGTCTAATTCTTATGTAACATGTATTGACTCTTGTTTATCATTATTAAATTTATCTTATACCTTACTCACATAATTAGTGACGGTTTTGGAAGTTTAACTTGTTTGAGTCTTGTATACCTTGAGTAGTCCGTTGAGTCTTGTTTTATTGGATGATATAGAACTCTCATTTCCCGTTTGTACCCTTATACTCGTTAGACTTTATGTCGGAGAAATAGAGGTACATTATTTGATATGTTAGTGGGGATATGACGGCGTTTTTGGGAGGCGAACGCAATGCGTTGATCGACCCGGGCGTCAAATGTCGTATCATTGCGAGGTGGTGTCTTTGCATGTAGCATGCTTTCTTGACGTTTGTCTTATAACCTTTCTGTTGGCTGCCCTTGCCGGATTTGGTATACGTATTATCTTTCCGCCCTTTCCGTTAGCTGCCCTTGCCAGATTTGGGGTACTCGACTTCCGTTCTGTCGACCGAGTCTTGGATGTGGAATGCCTTATCACATGTCGAATCAGGAAACGCCCATATCCCGAGAGTCTGGCCAGATTTAGACTAGGAATGTATTATATTATCGTCGTCCTACCAAGAGGATTAGAGTCTAGGGTCGTCTTGTCTTACTTAATGCAGATGCTGATGTTGAGATTAGTGTGAGGTAGCGAGCGTTGTTACACGATGATTACTTACGCTTATCGACTCTAGAATTCATTTTGGATTATTGTACTTTTGGGATTTGTATTTCCCCTTGTAGTAACTTGTCCATTCGATTCGACTTAGCTACTTTGCTTATTTACTCTGAACTTCGTTTAATAATAATTCTCGCGAACTTGGTTTTAAAAGTGTTAAAAATTCCCTATTTCCACTCCTCGTTGCTTGTTTACTTTATTGCTTTCGCGAGGGTTGTCACAATATGATAAATGAGCTTTAGAGTAATCTCATATCGGGTGAGTTCAGTTAAAATCCAACAAAGTTCTATTTCCTCGTGTCACTTTATCGGGTTATATTTGGGCAGTTTGATTGATTGATCATTTATATATTCAACATATGTTATATTGAATATGATTTCATGAACGATTCTTAGATTTATAAAAATTGTATAAGAATTGAAATATTATCATAACATACTCGCTATTAAAATTATATATAGTATAAAAGCTATGATTATAATATTATAAAACTAGACTTTATATTTGATAATTGGATAGTAGAATGAATTTTGGTAAAATATTCATGAAAAATCAAACAACGGGAATTAATTTCACTACTAATTAAACTTATGGGACATAATTGATACAAAGTTAACTGAGGCTTTGTTCTTTTAGACTGAAATTGTCTGAACTAAATTAAATGAAGTTAAACTAAAATGAACTGTACTTAATGAACCTTAACTGAACTGAATCGAACCGAACTTCGCTAAATTGAACTATAATAATAATAATAATAATAATAATAATAATAATAATAATAATAATAATAATAATAATAATAATAATAATAATAATAATAATAATAATAATTTCTCTTCGCTTGGGGAGCTGGGCTCGGATGCTGTTGACTTGCTTAAGCGGATCCAGAAATTCTCGGTATCTCAGGATGCTGGGGCTCGGGTGGCTGCTTATATCTTTACTAGGCTTAGTTTCTCTATAGCTAAGGGGGTGGGGACCCAGATTGTCTCTCGGCTCCCCACCAACTTCTTGTAAACTTTACATTTTATTTTAATGAAAGCTGTGCGCATAATAATAATAATAATAATAATAATAATAATAATAATAATAATAATAATAATAATAATAATAATAATAATAATAATAATAATAATAATAATAATAATAA
>JAIUZE010003899.1:0-21623 GCA_022085475.1 Heliosperma pusillum
TGTGATCCATTCCTCAGCAAAATCAGGGTCCTCCTTGTACAATTCTTTCAGAAATTCAAACCCCAACACCCTTTTCTCCATGACTGCTAACAAAGAATGCCTCCTTGACAGTGCATCTGCCACAACATTCTGTTTCCCCTCCTTATACTTACTAGAGAATGTAAAGGATTGTAGGAACTCTACCCACTTGGCATGCCTGTGATTCAGCTTGTGTTGGCCACTGATATACTTCAATGCCTCATGATCTGAGTGCAGAACAAAAGGCTTTGGCTTCAAGTAGTGCCCCCAATGCATGACTGCTCTGATGATGGCATAGAATTCCTTATCATAAGTGGAGTACTTGAGCTTGGCGCCATTCAGTTTCTCACTGAAATAAGCAACTGGTTTTTGCCCTTGTATCAACACTGCCCCAATGCCAACCCCACTAGCATCACATTCTACCTCAAACAGCTGATCAAAGTCAGGTAGTTTAAGGATTGGAGTCTCACACATCACCCTCTTGATCCTCTCAAAGGATTGTTGGGCCTCCTCAGTCCACTGAAACTCCCCTTTCTTCAAGCACTCAGTGATGGGTGCTACAACTGAACTGAAGTTCTTGATGAACCTCCTATAGAATGAAGCCAACCCATGGAACCCCCTTACCTCAGTGATGGTTTTAGGTGTAGGCCATGTTTGAATGGCTGCAGCCTTCTCCTGATCAACTGAGATTCCTCTTCCTGACACAATGTACCCTAGAAATGCAACCTCCTCAACCATGAAGGTACACTTCTCTAGCTTCCCATACATCTTCTGCTCCTTTAAGATCCCAAAGATTGTTTCAAGGTGCCTGAGATGTTCCCCTCTGCTGCTACTATACACTAGGATGTCATCAAAGTAAACCACAGCAAACCTGCCCAAACAAGGCCTCAACACTTCTGTCATAAGTCTCATGAAGGTGCTTGGTACATTGGATAGTCCAAATGGCATGACAAGCCATTCATACAGACCATGTTTTGTCTTGAATGCAGTCTTCCATTCATCCCCCTCTCTGAGCCTCACCTGATGGTAACCCTGCCTTAGATCAATCTTAGAAAAGACCTGAGCTCCACTTAGCTCCTCAAGCATGTCATCTAGCCTTGGAATGGGGAACCTATACTTGACTGTAATGTTGTTGATTGCCCTGCTGTCAGTGCACATCCTCCAGGTGCCATCCTTCTTGGGCACTAGTAGAGCAGGTACAGCACAAGTGCTTAGGGACTCCCTCACAAACCCTTTGCTCATAAGCTCCTCAATCTGCTTCTGCAACTCCTTGGTGGCAGTTGGGTCACTTCTGTAGGCTGGCCTATTTGGTAGAACAGAACCTGGGACCACATCAATGTGGTGCTCAATCCCTCTTAGGGGTGGTAGTCCATCTGGTAATTCTCTTGGAAAGACTTCCTTGTATCTCAAGATCAAAGGTTCAACCTCTGCTGGCAACTTGGAACCTTCCCCTTCTGTTACTTCCTTAGATAGCAAGATGATCACAGGTTGTTCTTGCTTCATCTCCTTGATCATGGCTGCCTCTGATAAAAACAACACCCCATTGACCTCCTCTGGCACATTGGGACTCCCATAATTCCTCTGGTTGGGTGGTAGAGGTGTCAAGGTTACCTTCTTTCCCCCATGCCTGAAGCTATAGGTGTTATCCCTACCCTGATGAGTGGTGTTTCTATCAAACTCCCAAGGCCTCCCTAGTAGTAGGTGACAGGCAGCCATTGGTACTACATCACACAATACCTCATCTTGGTATACCTTCCCAATAGAGAATGGCACCAGGCATTGCCTATCAACCCTCACCTCAGCCCCCTTGTTAAGCCAGCTCAGTTTGTAGGGGTGTGGATGCTCTTGAGTAATCAGACTTAGTTTGTTTACTAGGGTGATGGAAGCCACATTGGTACAACTCCCCCCATCAATGATCAAGTTGCATACCCTCTCTTGAATGGTGCACCTGCTTCTGAATATCAAAGACCTCTGGTCATCCTCCAATGGAGTATGTTGAGAGTGCATGACCCTCCATAGGACCAAGTTATGGCCTGTGTCAGGATGAGCCATGACCAAGTCCGGCATTGGTTCCTCCTCAGCTGTCACTACCTCTAACACCATGCTGTCATCAACCTCATACTCAACTAATCCCTCCTTCTCCCACTCTTCTACCTCCATAAGTGTCATGGTTCTCTTAGAAGGACAGTCCTTCCTAAAGTGCCCATAACCTTGGCATTGGAAACATCTGATTTTGTTCTCAGTTGGGGTGGGGTTGGGTTTAGAGTTCACAACTCCCTTTCCTTTGTCTGTGGTTGACTGGCTGGTTGTTTTAGGGGTCTCTCCCATCCTAATACCACTGTAAGGTTTGTATGCAGGTCTAGTAACAGGCTTAGGTAGAGTTGGCTTGGTTTTCCCCATTTTCTCAACCCTTAAAGCTAGGTTGACAACATCATCATAGGACCACAAAGGTTGCATCCTTACTCTGGCAGCAATGCTCCTATCTAGACCCTCTAAGAATCTGGCAATCCTTTGCTCAGGTTTCTCATTGACCTCACACTGGAGAGTCAATTGCTCAAAGTCTCTTAGGTAAGCCTCTACAGACCTCTCTTCTTGTTTCAGTTTGGATAGTTTAATGAACAGATCTTGGGTGTAGTCTTTAGTGACAAATTTGTTTAGCATCTTCTTTTTCAGTTTTGACCAAGACCTAAGAGGTTCCTTACCCTCCTTAATCCTTTGGTGCTTTAAGTTGTCAAACCATAGGGATGCATACCCTTTCAATCTTAGCACAGCAACTTTAAAAGACTTAATATCAGAGTAACTTTTGTATTCAAATACCTTCTCAACATCCCTAATCCATTCTAATAGATCATCAGGGTTTAAACTACCAGAGAATTCAGGAATTTCTACCTTGAGATGCTTGTCAGTGTGCTCTGGAATCTCCTCATAAGTTCTGTTGCTTTCTCCTGAGTCTGACCCTTCTTCCTCCTGCAGGGGATGTCCTCTTCCCATGCCCATGTGGCCACGACCTCTGCCTCTGCCTCTAGGGGGTGGTCTTCCCCTCAGTGGAGGAGCAATGTTCTCCATGACAGTGTTCAAGGCAGCCAGCACTACATTGACAGTGCCTGCTAGCTGATCCACCTTGCCTTCAATACCTGCAAGCCTCTCTTCACTCATTGGGTTATTTTTTGTGTTTTTTTTGTAGTTAGGATAACAATGGCCTCACAACCAAAGCTCTGATGCCAGAATTGCAGTGATATTATAGGGGTGTGTTAGGAATTGGACCCTAGACTCCTATCTAGCACTGGATATGGATGTTACTCAACTCCCACAGCTCAACACAGGGAATCAAACAACAAACTAGACTAGTTAAGGCTCCTTACCACAGCCAAGCACAGGTAAGCAGACTTGAACTAAACAACAAGCAAAACACCCCACAGTCTATGCACAGGGATATCTTAACTTGCCACAGACTTAGATCAACAACCACAGCCTAGCACAGGAAGTTATCTGGCCTGACTTTCAACCAAGACAATGCATAAGTTGGAAAGATTTTAGAAATGAGAACGATGCTCAGTTTTTTCATTCAATAATCAACTGCCTTGTACAAAAGGGCATGGGTCCTTATATAGGCCTCAATGCTGGATGTGATTACAACCCTAGAGTATCATCTAAGGGCCAAGATTAACTATTAAAAGATGACAAAATACTGGCTAGAAATACAGACTGCTAATGCTAAAAGAAAAACAATAAGACAGACAAAATGCAGGCATTTGATAATGACATGCTCCAGGTTGTGCTTGTTGCTTGGTGTTGGCTTGGAACTTGTGGACGAGGCTCATCAATGCTCCTTGACCTTCTCCTGCAGTAGTTCTAATAGTAGGGAAGACAAGGAAAGACTTTTGGAGATAGTCTTTCAGTTTTTAGCTAGAAATGGAAAGACTGCTTTATGCTTTATGCTTTGGGTAGGCTGTTTTGATTTGGATTTTTAGGGTAGTTGTGTTGTGTTTTGGAACTGGTTCCCTAGGACTTTTTTGGACCTAGGTGGGTAAGGTTTTAGCTGGGCTTGGTGGTAGCTGGTGGTTCAGAGTGTGGTGGTAGTTATGCCTTCCCCAAGTGACTAGTGTAGGCTGTTTTTGTGATATTGTTCCCCAAGTGACTGGTGTAGGCTGTTTTTGTGATATTGTGGTGGGGTGTTGGTGGGCTTGTCTTTGTCTTGCTTGGCTCGTGTCTTGGCTCGTGTCCTGGCTCATGTCCTGGCCAACATTGCTCAGCTTGCAGCTTCCCCTTTTGTTACCCATCCCTTGCCCCCAGATTGACCCTTGGATACCCATGTAGACCTCCCCTTGGTTGCCAATGCTCACCCCTTGATCCCCCTTGGCCTGCCCCCTGTCCCTAGTGTTGAATTCTGCCCTGCCCTGTGCCCCAGCTCCTGCTGCATCAACATAATATCTAGATATTTGGTTTAATTAACTTAATATCTAATTATATCTAATCAATTACCGTAATATAATTATTAAACCCGAGTCAATTCCGTAACAACAATTTCAAAACCCGACTCATTAATTCTTCTATAACTACACGGCTCACACCCACCATTACTCACTAACTACTTTTTATTTTACAATAAATCAACTTAAGATCAAATTAATACTTTCTTTAATCGTTCTTCATCGTTCTTCGTCGTTCTTCATCGTTCTTCGTCGTTCTTGAGCAAAATCGTCATAAAACCTTCATTTCTTATTCAAATCCGTCATAACTTATATTTCTAGAATTTTCTCTTCGCTCTCCATCTTCAAGTACGATTTATTTTCAATTCCGACAAAATCGTTTTCAACACTTTAATTATGGAAAACCAAGTTTTAAGTCTAACAATATTATTCTTGTCATTTCTTATAGGGGAAGATTTTGAAGACGAGTTTGGTGACTCGTATATTTTGGGTGAAGATTAGTAGACGGGTTTATACTTCTTATCTTTTTGGTGCTAATTGATTTTGCTAGCTAAGGTAATGATTCCGAGTTACTCGACGAATTAATGTTACATACTTTAGTTGTTGTTTATGATTTACGGTTTTTAAGTAGTAACATGATAGATGGTTATGATTATTATGTTGTATGAATTTATGACATGTTTAGTGTTCTTGACATATTAGGATGATTTGTTCATAATCATGATTTTTGTATGATGGTGGTTTAAATGGTTGTTTGTTAATTAAAACATGTTGGAAATAATTTGGGGTTGTTTGTTGGTGGGGCCGTGTAGGGTGGCTGTTTTGGGGGGCTGGAAACCGACCCAAACCAGGCCGGTTCAGGCCGGTTCAGGCCCGGTCCAGGTCCGGTCTGGTTGGCCGTGAATTGGTCCGTTGGTCTTGTGTCGATACTTGATTGTTTTGTTGTTGTTTTGACGGGTTTTAAATATGTTAAGCATGCGGGAAATATTAAGAAACGGTTTTTAGAAAAGATGACCAAAACCGGTCCAAAATGAACCGTGGGTCCCCTTGGACTTGGGACGGTTTTTGAGTATTGTTATTTTATCGTGTTTTGTAATATTTAGCAAGTGGGAAATTTTAATAAGTAAATTATTTAATTAAAAGGTTTTCAATATATTATTATTTCTCACATGTTAGAAATTATAATACGAGATTGTAGTTTAATTTGATATCCTTTAAGTCAAGCGGGGTTTCGTATGAATTAATAATTCACATGTTAGAAATTGAATGAAATAGCATGAAATGAATGTGATATTCTTATGTTCAAGCCTCGATGGCTAAGACTCTGTTTCTAGCCGGTTTGACCAAACTGGTTTGGTCAAACTAAGATCTAGTCAGCCCCGTTTTGACTGATGACCCGTCGCGGGACTCGGGTCGGGGATTTGTCTTCAGGTAAGGTTTTATTTAATGAATGAATGAATGAGCCTTAGTAGATATGAGGCGATATGATATTTGAATATGATTTATGTGCAATTAGTCACATGATAGGAATTTTTTCCCGTGACTGTTTGATTATATGGTTGGTGTCGTGTTGACTAAGTACCCATAGAGAATTATGAGTATATGGCGTCTTGACCATTCTAATTCTAAATGAGTATCTTGGACCATGACATTGATAGGCCTTACTATCTTTAATGAGTATATGTTCATGGTTAATAGCTTTTGTGTCCCGGCTTGGTGGATCTCCAAGTCGGGGCATGGCTGCCTAATTGCTTCCACTTTGGGAATGGAGCCAGCTTAAGTACTAGCCAACCTTTGGTGGATCTCCTTAGGGTACTCATGTGATGAGTCCTTGGTGCGATGGTTTTCCGCATTTCTCTAGGTCTGCGCAGTCTAGGATTAGGGTAGAGTTGTATCTTGGCCATGTTATTAGGGTAACCTCTGAGCTAAGATATGTGCTTTGGAGCTGGGCCATGTTTTAAAGGTAACCGCTGAGCCCAGATGTGTGCTTGGTATTTTGGCCATGTCATTAGCGTGACCGCTGAGCCTAAATATTTAAGTATATCCTACCTCGTGGTATAGACTCGAGTTACAGAAGTCTTCTATTGACGTTACTAAGAACTTATGCCTGTTTGTAGAAGTATTGGTCTTTCATGTATGTATGATTCTATGAGTTTTAGAAGGTGAGATGCAAGCCGGCTAAGATTGATAGAGTTTGGCTTCCCGATTGTTAACTGATTCACATGATTACGTGTTGATTAGGGTTTGAGTGTATCAGGGCCATGTTACATGGTAACCGCTGAGCCAGCATACCAGCTTCCCTACCTCGAGTTATATTTTATTATCGGATTCACATGATAGCTTTCATATGTTAGGTTATATGTTAGTTATTTGTTTCATAACATGAAAAGCATATCATATATGTTAAAGTTTTGTATTTCCCTTATACATTGCTTTTATGTTATTCATGTTTAATTAACCTCGACATTTCGTGGCTGGGAGAGAACTCGGAGTTACTCCCCACTGACTGTGGCTTCCGTGTTTATATTTAATGCGGTCGAACAGGTGGTGATGCATATTTGGGGTACATTGACGAGCTAGCGAGCGAAGTATTTACCTTGGACCTATATTCGAATCTTAGATTGTATATTATTATACACTTTTTTATTTCAGTATTTATACGGGAAATATGTCTCCCGTCTTGTATAATTCTTATGTATAACATTATTTTCCTTTTTGTTATGACCCTTTTTATTTATGACACCTTTGTTTATTTATTAAAATTATTTTTTTTCTTTCCGCAAATTTGAGGGTGTCACAAGATGGTCTAGCAGGCTTTTAGGCGGTTTACTAGGTCTGATCTACCATGTCATGCTTTGTCTATTCAATTCACGTATTTCTACCTTGGAAAAGAATTCCATTTTAGTTAATGATTTTGGCCAGAAATCGTTAACCATCATTACAATCCAAACATGCATAGACACAACGTTTTAAAGGCACAATTTCTTTATCCAATTTTCATCTTTTAATTAACCTAACATGGCTACCCTACAGCCTAGAAAGGTGACTACTTACTCATGGTATTTAGATCTAGGTTGATTTTAACAATTAAAACTAAGCTAGACATGTTTATTGATTTTTGATATTATAAGATGATAATAACAATTCTAAATCAACGATCTAATAAAATGATTACAACGGTATTTAAATTAAATCTAAGACAACATGTAAAGAAAACAATGATCAAATAAAAACCATAAAGAACTTAAACAAAAGATAAAATAGAAATACCTACATGACGATCAAATAGCGATAATGATGAAATTAAAATATCCAAATAGAAATTTCCTTGCATATCTTTGACGATCCATGTATTACAATACTTGAATAATATAAAAGAACTAAGAACCAGAAGTTTTTATTATTTCTAAACTAGAAAAATAGGCATAAGAGAAGATGGAGATCTAAACATAAAAGGAGAAATGTAAAAGATGATTTTTAAGGGAAAATGGAGGCTAGGGTTTGTAAGACTAATCTAGGGTTATGTAAAGAGAGAAGTGAGTAGAGGTGTGTGCTGAAACACTCCTTATATAGGCTAGGTTTTGTGGGGAAGGGGTCATGCATTCATCACATAGGACAAAAAGGAGGAAGTCTAAGCATTTGCTCGGATCGGGAGACATACCCGATCGGGTTTACCACTTACCCGATCGGGTATGTGGTGTTCTTCACTCTTTGACTTTCGTTTTATCTCCCTTGGTGAATAACTTGACTTTCATTGACCCCATTGACCTTTTGAGTCGGGTTTGATGATAGGGTTTGAGGTAAAATGTTGATTTCTACGCCTAATTGATCGATCTTTTGACAACCGCGAAATCGTCTTTACTTATTCTTCCTTTTTGATTAGTGAACCATCTTGGAGTGCCTTTGACTTGGTCAAGCTTGCTTCTCAAATCGTCGAGTTCTAGGCAAATGCTCGGAAATATAGAAAAAGGGCGTAGAAACGTCACTTTCCCTACAAAACAGGTTAAAACATGGAATTCGCCTAGAAGACGATATTAGCTCACAAAATGGCTTAACAAAGCACAAATGACATACAAAACCGAGCTAAATTAGGGATTAAAATCATACAAATATTCACTTATCACATGTCATTTACCATGAGAGTGTGTTTGCTTATACGTTTGATGATATGTTGGCTTGTATACTTGGATTGCCGAATGCTTATGATTGGTCTGATTGTCAGGTCCTTACTCTTCTCAAGTATATGTCGCTAATGGTGGTATGTAAGTCTTTAGTGTTCCATATGGTCGTCAAGGGGAGTCTTCCCTGAATCTGGTGTTGCATGATGATGATGATGGTGGATGATTCATACACTTGTATATTGTTATTATTGTAATGTTATTCCTATTTCCGGCATGATATGTATGTCTATATGTTGGAACATGATTTTATGTTTGCTTATGTGCGTTTTGATGTGATATGGCTGGGAGAACCCCGAGTTACTCCCAACTGACTATGGTATTCATGTTAAATGAATAAACAGGTTGATTGATGATGCATATTTTTGGGGGTGAGAGCTGATGAGCTAGCGGGCATCAGAATTAGACGTTTTACCTATTCTCGCTTGACTCTAGTTTACTAGACTCAATGTCGTTTTGAGAGAATATGTCTCCGTTGTAGTATTTGTACTTAGTTATTCGTTTGACTTTTCTCGTACTTTGATATGTAAAAGTTTTTAAAACTCCGTATTTTCCGCAACATTTATGCATGCTTGTTTGTTTTTATTTCCGCGTTTTTGGAGGGTTGTCACAACTAACCTAATGGTATTTTAATTTTTGATTTTTTTGACACGTTTTTATTATAGTCGGTTTTGTTTTATTTCTTTTATTTCATCATTTTTGTTTTTACTTAATAAATATAACTTAATTTAATTTGTAAAATAATTGTGCAGTAATATTCAATGATAAAGGGAGAAGAAAATATGATTTAAATTAAGGTGGAATCAAATTCTACTTTTTATTATCAATTTTGAATAACCCTGCTATAAATAGCATATAATTTAGTTTATTAGCCAATTAGGATGTTATTTAATTCAATTTGTTAGTAAATATGCTTAATTCTTTAAAATTATTTTATTATGTAATTTTATAGTTTTGAATTATTAAATTCTATTTAGATTTTTTTAGCCATTTATTTTAAGCTTTCGAAGCAGTGCACGGGTCTATTGTGACCAGAATAATCTTCTGAACCGTGCAGTGCACGGGTTTGGGCTGTCTATGTTGTTTTGTTTTATTCTTTTGCATTTGTTTATTAATCCTACTTGAATAAGATTGAGTCCAATATAAGAAATAAGTTGATAATGCAGAAAATTTGAGTCGCTTTTGACGGAGAAATCTAAAACCCATCTGCCTTTAGGGACAAGCATTGATGAAATTTATTTTCCGCCATCGATGTTGCTGGTATACATTGCACTTCTATTTAAATTAGTTCTGATAATATTGTTCATAATATTGTGGAAAATTTGGTGATTTCTGCAATCAAACACCTTGAACATAAATTCTTTGACTAAATATACTTCTTTCGATGTTAATTCTTTTCCTTGTGCTTCGACTATTCTGATTATGGGTAATATTGATGTAAATAACACTGTTGATTATACTAATAAAAAAGAGGAGGGAAATGGTTGAGTTTGGTAAATCAACCTCCAGAATTTGGCCTGGGATGAATCTCTTTTTTTTTTTTTTTTTTTTTGTGAAAATAGTGTCAATTGTTCGGAGATTCACATATATGAAGATATTTTTGTTGTACAACCTGGCTTATAGAAACAAACTTTGATGGAAAATATTCTTGTAGCAAAGCCATCCCTTAAAATGGTCAAAGATTTTGTTGGAAAACAATGGGGTAACATTGTTGTGCCTATTGTTCAATATTTCAAGAAGGGTTGGTTCTCTTTTGGATTTGATTCAGAGGAAGCCATGACAATTGTGCTAAAGAGGGGACCTTGAAAACTTGGGAATAATTCTCTCATTTTAAGCAATGGACTCCTTTTTTTTCTAAGAAATGACCAAAATTTCTCGGGTTTCCGTATGCATCCTTCTACCTGATCTTAACCCATATATGGTCTGATGTGGTTCTTAGTAAAATAGCAAGTAAGGTTGAAAAACATCTTTTTGTCGATCATGCTGCCACTAATAAGGACAAGCTTTCCTTTGCTAGAATCCTAATTGAAGTTGATGTTTCACAAGCTCGCCCTGATCATGCTGTGTTCAATAGTCCTTATCTAGTGCTGACCTCTCATTGAGTGGTTTATGAATGGCTTCCCTATTTATGTAAAGGTTGTGGTATGTTAGGGCATACCCAAAAGACTTGTAAGAGGACTAAAGCTTCTTCAGCTCAAGGAGGATAAGGTGGTACCTCAGATTTTCAAAATTAGCTCCTGAAAAGCATATTGTTTAGTATGAGTTAGACAAACAATCTTCTACTGTTCAAGAGGGGTTTGTTTGTTTCTTAAACTCGATATTAGACATTTCTAATATCATCTTATTAATAGTTTACTCTTAAACTATTAGGAACTTATGCATGCATAACAAAATAATTAGAAGAAAGAATTTCCTTACATTGATTATATGGAAATGGGCACAATATTTGAACTCCTTTCAAATATTGATCTTGAGCTAGTAAGATGAGGATGAATTCCAAGTTTCAAAGTAGAAACTCTCCAATTAGTTGCACCCAAGACTACCGTTAAACTCTACAAAATAATACTACACTAGTATTAAATGTAGTAACCCTCTAAAATGATCTAATAATTCTTAATACTACACTAGTATATTATTAGAGAATATGAATTCTAAGTATTGTGTAAACTTCTTAAGTTTAGTGAGATGTTAGAGAGAACTAGTGATTTTGCATGAATGAAAATATATGAGATAGTATAGAATAAATAAGAGGAAAAACAAGCCCTCTTTTGGCTTGAGAGAACCGGTCACACAACACCCCACATGGGTGGGGTGTTGTCATTTTCATATTGTTCTTCACAATTTAAAGTTGAGTGTATGGATTATTGTAGTAATGATTTGTTCTAATTCTTAATTAGAATAAAATACAAACTAAAATCATACCCACCAACACCACAAAAACCGGTGCACCCATGTAATATGGGTGTCCATTTTATTTTTGCAATTTGTCATTTGTCACAAGTGTGACATGTGACATGTAACATGTAATTAGGCTTATAAATGTACATTTAACAAATTTAAATGCAATTTCATAACCAATAAATTAGACTTAACATTTTAAGTTACATTTTATAATTACATGTAAATAAAATGGGTCCTCTCATATTTGGTTAAAATAATCTACAACAGTTTGTAATTATAATCGACCAATTTTACTTATCTCAAATGTTTCATAAACATAATGAATTCTTAGTAATATAACAATTAATATTACCAAAATGAATCTTATTTAATCATATTACAATAAGATATATTTCTCACTCACAGTATAAACTTGGTTCATTTTAAGGGATTAATTAATTTGTATCATTATCAATTAATTAATGTACATGATTAGGGGATGCCAAGAGCTAGGCCAGATATCCTCACATGGGCAAGCGCCTTTAGCCTCTGATTCCCCCCTTAATTCACTGAGCATGTTCTAGTGTTTTGTTAAAGGTTATTTCTAAGGACAATGTTCCTCCATATATTGATTATAAATGAAGGTGGCATCATGGAATGTAAGAGGATTTAATTGTCCTACTAAACATAGTGAGGTTAAAGATTTTTTGTGGAATAATAAAATCGATGTTTTGGCCATGTTGGAGACTAGGGTTAAGAAGAATAAGGCTTCTAAAATTATCATAAAGTTTTCACTAATTTGAATGTGTTATGTAACTATGAAAAGAACTATAGTGGTAGGATTTAGGTGCAATACAATACCAAGTCTGTTTGTATTACCGATGAAGAAGTGGCTACTCAGTATATTCATTGTAAGGTGCATCATCATGAGTCCAACACTGATTTTAGGATTAGTATTATCTATGAAAGTAACAATGCTTCTGAAAGAAATGATTTTTGGCATGGCTTAAAAGATTTCTCTCATGTTGGCCCATGTATTGTTCTTGGTGATTTTAATGTTGTCCGATCTCTTGATGAGAAACTGAGTTGTACTCTTCTTATTGTCCAGGATATGGCGGGTTTCAATAACTGCATGTTGTACTGTTATCCTGAGGATATCTCTAATATTGGTTGTGATTTAACTTGGACGAATAAGTAAGAGCCTCGGTCCATGGTTTGGTTCAAGCTGTATAGGGTTCTTATTAATTCTACCTGGATTTCTGCCTTTCTTAACTCTTCTTCTCACTTTCTTGAGGCTGGTATTTCTAATCACTCTCCAATGCTTGTGGAGGTCTCTGAAGATTAGAAGATTAAGAAAATATTTAGTTTTGTTAATACCTGGATTGAGCATCCTAATTATCTTCAGGCCGTTCAGAATGCTTGGGTTTCTAATAAGAGAGGGAGTCTTATTTTTCGTCTGTTTGAAAAATTAAAGAATGTCAAGCATGCACTTACTCTTATGCATAGGCAAGACGTTTCTAGCATTCCTGAAATATTAAAAGAGGCTAAATGTAAACTGATTAGTTGCCAAGCTGCCTTATTAGTTGATCATCTCTTGCTGACTTGATTAATGAAGAAAAGTATATGGTGACTAGCTATAGCTGTCTTAAAAAGCTGAATTGAGCATGCTTCAGAAAAAGGGCAAAAGTTAAGGATATTCAATCTTTCGATTGTTCTTCTAAGTATTTCTTTGCTAAGATTTTTGTCAGAAAGCATCAACAATCCATTAGATCTATTAAGGATAGGCATGGTATATCTCAGAAAGGTGTAAATAATGTTAATTTGGCTTTCCAGGATTATTATCACTGTGACAACGCTCGCGAAAACATAAAAGTAAACAAGTAATATGCAGCGAAATTTAGAGAATTTTTATAACTTTTGTAAGAAGTTTCGCGGGAATTATCATAAGACAAAGTTCAAAGTAAATTAAAGAAGTTGCGAAGTCGAATAGAGTCAACAAGCAACTACAAGGGGTATCACAATCCCAAAATTATACAATAATCCCAAAAATATGAGAGTCTAAACGGTTAAAGTTAGGTCATCGTAGAACGATGTTCGCTAGCTCACACTAGTCTCACCCCATGTTGCATTAGCCTTCCCTTCATGATCGTTCACAAATTCTAACTATCTCCTTTGTCTTATATTCAACTCCTTTTTAGTAAATATATACTTCAAGTTCTTATGATCGGTGTAGATACTACAATGGACACCAATGAGCTAATGTCTCTAAACCTTCAACGCATGCACAACGGCAGCCAACTCAAGGTCATGGGTAGGGTAATTTGCTTCATGAACTATGAACTGATAAGAGGCATAGGTAACCACATTCCCATTCTGCATAAGAACACACCCTAGGCTCATCTTAGAGGCATCACAATAGACAACAAAATCCACACCGTCCTCGGGCAAATTTAAAACTGGGGCGGTAGTCAATCTCTTCTTCAGTTCTTGAAAGGAAGCTTCGCAAGCTTCACTCCATAAAAACTTAGTATACTTCTTCAATAGATGGGTCATAGATCTACCAATCTTGGAAAGGTCATTCACAAACCTTCGATAGTAAGCAGATAATCCTAGAAAACTCTGAATCTCGCTAACATCCTTGGGCTTTTCCACTCAACCACAACTTTAATTTTTGAAGGGTCTACCATAACACCCTCTTTAGAGATTACATACCCAAGAAAAGACACTTTAGGTAACCAAACCTCACACTTGAAAAACTTATCAAACCATTTTTGTCGTCGAAGAACACCTAAAATGGTACGAAGGTGACAAGCATGCTCTTCATCGGACTTACAAAAGATCAAGGTGTCATCAATAAACACCACCGCACACTTATCAAGAGACTCACTAAAGGTACGGTTCATTTGGTTCATGAAGATAGAGGGAGAATTCGTCAACCCAAATGGAATCACCTGGACTCAAAGTGACAAGATTTTGTGCTGAAGGCGGTCTTTGGAATGTCGGAATCACGAACGTGCATTTGGTGGTTTCCGGATCTCAAATAAATCTTGGAAAAAGTAGAAACACCCTTAAGTTGATCAAACAAGTCTTCTTGGCAAAGGATATTTATTCTTTATCGTAACTCGGTTCAACTCACGGTAATCAATACAAAGTCTCATTTTACCATCCTTCTTATTCATAAAGAGCACGGGAGCACCCCAAGGTGAGGCACTCGGACGAATAAAATCATTTTCAATCATTTCATCTAGTTGCTTTCTCAACTCCTTCAATTCGGTAGGAGCCATGCTGTAAGGGGCTTTGGCAATTGGACCGGTTCCGGTACAAGGTTAATAGAGAATTCCACATCACGATCGGGGGAATCTCGGGCAACTCATCGGGGAAATCACACACAACAGGAACGTCATCAATTTTAGGCAAGGAGGTAGAGGATGAAGCCACCACACACAAATAATCTTGGTACCCTTTTCTCACCATACTCACCAATTTCAAAGCCGAAATCAATTTCACACCCACTCGGCAATAACTTCCCTTTTAGGTTACACTGACTCCTAAAGGACTCTTGAGAATGATATTTTGATCCCTACACTCAAACCTAGCATGATACTTAGCTAACTAATCCATACCCATTACATTAAATACTCCATGAGAAAGACTAAGAAGGTTAGTGGGAAAAATTGTTTTACCAATAAGGATATGAACATCTAGGCAAACTTGGGACAAGTAATGATTTCTCCGGAAGGTAAGGATATGGAATTATCCTCACTAGAAATAGAGTTAAGTGTTAACTTATCTACAAAAGTCGATGACACAAAGGACATATAAGCTTCGGTAGCAAAGAGAACAAGACATGGTTGATCTAAAATATAAAACATACCGGTGATAATCTCTGGATGAGCATCAGCTTCGGCACGACTCAAGAGAACGAAACCCTTGGACTTAGCGTTGGGGGTAGGCAACTTCCTATCGGGGCAATCACTAAAAAGGTGGCCGGGCTTCTTACAGAAATAGCACATCAAAGGCCTATTGTGGCACCTAACTTCGGGATGAGCCGGTTGATTGCAATCACCACAAACAACGACCCTTGGGAGGGGAATATGCCGAGGCATTAGCTTGATTAGTGACTGGAGCAAGGACTTGAGCATTGGCATTAGAAAAGGATTGCCCTCCGGGAATGAACCTCCTCTTATTAAAAAAAGAGGTTAAGGATGAAAGAGTGAATGGCCTTTTGCCGTAGAATTTGGGGTCAGGAGTAAAAGAAGATGAAGGATTCTTGATTTTAGCCTCTTCTTGTATAGCCTTCATGGGGTTCTCGGCTCAAAGAGCATCATCATAGAGCTCACCAAAGGACACAGAGTTCCTCCTCACTTTGCTTTGTAACAAGGCACTCAACTTTTTGCGGTAATAGAAAGCTCGATCTTCATCATCTTTAATAAGTCTAGGAGCCAAATAAGCTAACTTGTTGAACTTTCTAGTGAAATTTTGGACCGTCAACTCGCCTTGCTTGAAGTATATAAACTCCTTGAGCCTTTGTTGCTTGAGCTTCTTTGGATATAAACGATCCTCCACAAGCACCTTGAAGCGTTCCCAACCAAAGTTGGCTTCTTGAGTGGTTGTGGGACTTGTCATAGACCACCAATTATCGGCCTCTCATACAAGGAAGTTCTTGGCAATCCTCACCTTGTCCACCTCTTGTACTTGATACAAGTCAAATTGTTTCTCCAATTCACGGAACTATTTCAAAAGTTTAGTAGGATACAGTTCTCCACCATAGGGCTTGGTCTTAGTTCTTTTTTATTTGGCTAGCTACCCATGCATATCCCTCTTGGTGATGACATTGAAGAGGAGGAGGAGCATGATTGGCATTAGCATTGACCGCAGATTGTTGGTTCCTAAGAACTTGGGTGAGAGCCTCCAATATGACATTAACCAGAAGTCGCGTCTAACCATCTTCTCAAGGCAGAAAACAAATCAAGGTTAGTTCTTAACACTTAGTTAAATCAATGAGGCTACCTTTCAAAATTCTTATTTTTCTACCCATCTCTCATTCATTATTTTAGGGTCAAGTTATAATTTAGGTTAGGGTTTACATGTGTGCGTCGGAGCGTCATGGGCTCTGATACCAACTGTGACAACCCTCGCGAAAACATAAAAGTAAACAAGTAATATGCAGCGGAATTTAGAGACTTTTTAAAACTTTTGAAAGAATTTTCGCGGGAACTATCTTAAGGCAAGGTTCAAAGTAAATAAAAGAAGTAGCTAAGTCGAATAGAGTCGAGAAGAAACTACAAGGGGGATGACAATCCCAAAATTATACAATAATCCCAATAATGTAAAAATCTAAACGGCTAAAGGTAAATCATCGTGGAACGACGCTCGCTAGCCCATACTAGTGTCACCCCATGTAGCACCGACTTGTACCTGTTCATTCATTAAACATGAATGCCACACTTAATGAGGAGTAAGTCAGGGTTCTCCCAGCCATATCACATCAAAACGCACATAAGCAAGCAAATAAGCATATACACTACTACAAAAACAGGAAATGACAACGGTTAAAAACCGTTATAATATTAAAAAGCGGACGTTGTTAAAGCCTCCGTTGTTAAAGGTTTTAACAACGGTTCCGATTTAATGAAAATACCGTTGTGAATAGTTTTAACAACGGTAAGAAGTCGTTGTTATTACTAGATAACTGTTGTTAAAACGTGTGAATAATTATGGTGGGAAAGATACGAGAAGGGTTCTATTAAATTAAACCGTTGTTAAAGGTATGATTAGTTTTGGTGGGAAATATTATAACAACGCTATTTTTTTTAAACCCGTTGTGAATATAGTTAATTACAACAGAGTATAATAAAGAAGCCGTTGTGGAAAGTTTTAATAACAACCGGTATTCTAGAATAGACCGTTGTTAAAGGTATGATAAGTTTTGGTGGGAAATATGTTACAACGCTTTTAATGAATTTTGAAAAACCGTTGTTATTATTTTTATTATTGTTTTTGAAAAAATTGTAATTTGTTCCCCTGCCACCACTGAAAATCCTGCATAAATCAGCAGCAGTAGCAGCAGCACGCATCATAAACCAATTTCAGAAGCAGCAAAATGATATATCTATATATATATCAGAGCAATTCATGTACAGGGCAATTCATGTACATGGCAATTCATGTACAGCAGCAGCAAAATGATATATACAACCAAAATGATCTCTTTCAGAGCAATTCATACTTACAACTTGCTCTAATTAATGACTTCTACAAATTAAAGTTCCCTATCTGCTTCCAAAATAATCTAAGTTTCATTTATTCTTTGTTTGTTCAAGGACGTATTTGCCCAACAAGTCCCTTACCTCGTCTATATTGTGCTTAGTGTACTCAGGGACATGTGGCGTGTTGATTGAATACTGCGGATAAAACAAATAAAAGACATCGATCAGTAGGGTAACAACAGTATAGGCATATCATACATAATTAGCAACATCGATCATATATATATAGCAGAAAAGATATCAGCTCTAATGAAAAAAAGTAAATAATAGCTACATTAAACTACTAACTCTTTCTGGAATGCTGATATATCTTCGCCTAATAATCTCCAACATGAAACGACAAACGTAGTATCCACATTGGATGCTATCCGGCTGTTTAGGGACCTATTATTACATAATAAACGAAGAGACGAGAAGGCAATTACCAATTAGTTTAATGCGTAATTAAAAAAGACAGATGTATATGCGTAATTAGTTTAATGCACTAGTATTTGCGCGTACGTACCCCTGTTATCGTAATAAAAGTAGGGCCATCATCAGAATATTCTGTCGGTTGATTGCCGGTTGCTCTTTTCTTCTCAAAGGCCCTTTAAAAAAGGAAAGAGGCCGAAAGTCACATAAACTTACTTAATAATAATAAACTACTAACTTAATATTATATGTGCCAAATCATCATCAGTATTATAAACTTACTTAATAATCAACATCTTAAAGGTCTCGGATGGTTGTCCATGCAAAGAGTCCAACCAAAATACTTTCTTCGTGGTCGGATTGATCGCTGCTAGCACCCAATGTCTCCTAGAGATCGAGAGACACATCATTATTAACAAGCACAACATGCATCATAACCAAACATATAAAAATGCAATTGTATTTGGAATCGTAATATTAATTATATATTACCCGACTTCATTATAAGGGGCAAAAATGAGCTTATTGTTTTTCGCCAATTCCCCAGCAATATAATTTACACGTTCTTCATACGAAAACATCTCGATATGCATAGATAAAACATTTGGGCACATGAATCCGTATTGAGGAAGTGGATTATTGGTCTCGGCGGGGATCACAACCGAGTTCAAGTACCTACATGCCGGTTTTAATTCCGATATTAAAAACACTATATCTTACTTAGTCAGAATATTAGAATACTGCATGATTTAATTTATTAAGAAACTTACTTCATCCAAACATATAGGTGTTGGACATCAATCTCGTCAAGGCCAGCCCAAACGGCTAGCGTTTCCCAATCCAGCATTGCTTGGCGTTCTACCCCTACAATATCATTCTCGAGCGGAATAACTATTAATTGCTCGCTTGCTATGCGTCTCTCAGCCTCCTTATAAAGCTCCAGCATCGCCACCGTTCGTACTTTTTCCATGTAAACGTTCCCATGATATTTAGTACCGGATAGACTCCTGACCTCTTTCAGCTTGGGGAAATGATGCGGTGTGCTACCTTTCACAACCTACATGTGGCTAACTAAATTAAGTTGCTCTTTCAATGATGAGGCGATAGTAGAACTTAAAATATAAAGAGAGTTGATTAAATACCTCATCAAGTTGTTGTTTTGACGAGGTAGTAGAAAGATTATTGTCTATCGAGTTAGACTTATCCATGTTTTTTGTTACCTACAAAACAAAAATAAAACATATAAATTTCACTATTTATGAAGGTGATGAACAAAGACAAAAGGCGGGTTAAATTAGATGTATTTTTCTAACCCCGTCTACATTCTGTTGAATTTTACAATCACGAGCCAAGAAAATGTGGCTTTGAGGCCATTGGACAAAACATTTAACCGCATCTGCCAGTATTACTATGTCGTCGCGGACTGGGACGGGCAGTTTACGGGTTCCATAGCCCTTCACGACTCCCACTATCCCCACTTTTGCATGCTTCGGCAAGAGTGGTACGCCATGAACCAAGATGGTTTCCGCTGAGTCCTTGGGCTTTGGGCATACGAAACCCCGAGCAACAATCACATTCTCTTTGAATGAAGGGTCGGCGAGACGAACAACTACCCGCTGTTTTGTGGCCTGAAGAATACACATTATTTACTAAATACCAAAATATAATAGATATCATAAATGATCTATATTGAGTATATAATGTAAAGTTAGTTACAAGTATTTATTGTTGGTGGGTAGGCTATTATACTTGAACATGTCCAGACCAGATTTAGCACTGACAGCATATACTAACTTCTTATATTCTACATACCTCCTTATTGTCACCCGTCTTCTCAGCCGGCTCCTCAAGTTGCGTCCCCTTTTCAGAGTTATTTACCTTATAAAATTAATTAACCAATCAAAGGCATGCAATGGCTGCTGGAAAGAACAAATATAGAGGTTCAAAATGGTTAAGTCGTATTTACCTTATCGGCTTGAGGTATCAAAACCTCAGCAGCATTAGGTACCTCACCCGTCTCCTCAAGTTGCGTCCCCTTTTCCGACTCATTTACCTAATAAAATAAACCAATCAAAGGCATGGCTGCTAGAAAGAACAAATGCAGAAAAAAAAAATCATATTTACCTTATCGGCTTGAGGTATCAAAACCTCAGCAGCATTAGGTACCTCACCCGTCTCCTCAAGTTGCGTCCCCTTTTCCGACTCATTTACCTAATAAAACAAACCAATCAAAGGCATGGCTGCTAGAAAGAACAAATGCAGAAAAAAAAGAAGAAGTCATATTTACCTTACCGGCTTGAGGTATTAAAACCTCGGCAGCAGTAGGTACCTCAACCATCTTCTCAGCCGTCTCCTCATGTATTGGCAAGGTAGTAGTGTCTGCCTCTTGGCAAATCTGTTGCACTACCTCG
Source organism: Heliosperma pusillum (assembly GCA_022085475.1). Taxonomy (NCBI): domain Eukaryota; kingdom Viridiplantae; phylum Streptophyta; class Magnoliopsida; order Caryophyllales; family Caryophyllaceae; genus Heliosperma; species Heliosperma pusillum. Next base: position 20,598 of record JAIUZE010003899.1, read on the forward strand.
CCCTTTTTAATGACATCCTCCATCATCTTCAATTCTTCTTCGGAAGGCTTGCCTCCAGAATTCATCTTCAGTATCACGGAGGCCAATAACTGAACCTGCACGCCCAAAATGTAGAATCAGCAATTTGTTAAAACAATAACATGTGAATTTTAAATGACAATAACAAATGGTATACGTACCATGTCAGCCTTCCCCTTATTTTTCTTCTTCTTGTTCGAGCTAGTTGTCCCATAATATTTCGTGACTCCGACATGTAATGGGACGCCCCTTAATCGACCTGGATGCTCGGGACGGCCGATCGCTCTAGCAAGAACGTCGTCACGACCACTCGGAGTGAATTTCCCTTCCGCAACCTCCTTCAGAACATTCTCCTATAATATATTAAATAAACTTAATTTAATTTTTGTTACTAAAATAAATAGATAGTTAGACATACAAGAATTGAACAATAAAGTTATTAAAAACCCGTCTTAATAAAAATAATACTTACTATGTTGGCCAAGACTTCCTGATCATATTCGTTACATGTTCGGGATCCTTTAGGCGTGTGCCCTTCTTTATAAGTTACATGCCGATTCAAGTCGGTCACACCTTTTGACACCTACACGTTAACTCAAAAATAATATATGTATACATGTATATCAAGTCCAAGTATGATTAAAAAAATCTAATATATAGATGCTACTTACGAGATTTTCTTCTATCAATCTGTAACCGCCTCGAGAACCATAATATACCCCCCGCTTCTGTGAGATGTTAGCACGATTTCTGGCGCTAACGCTCTTCAAATCATATAAAATCGCAAGTAGATGAGACAATTAGAAAATTATAGATACAAGTAGAGTTTTAGAAAAATGTAACCTGAAACTTTTAGAAAAATGTAACCTTAAGTAGAGTTTTACAAAAATGTAAACATATGACATGGATACTTAACCTGCAACTTTTCAGTAGCTGTAACAAACCGAAAAAGTACCCAATTTTTTAGTAAAAATATTTACTAACACTTTTCAGCAGACTTAAGTTTTT
>JAIUZE010003900.1:0-13491 GCA_022085475.1 Heliosperma pusillum
CTCCATCTTCTAGTACGGTTTATTTTCAATTCCGTCAAATCGTTTTCAACATTTAATTATGGAAAATCAAGTTTAAGTTCTAATAATGTTTTTCTTGTCATTTCTTATAGGGGAAGATTTTGAAGACGAGTTTGGTGACTCGTATATTTTGGGTGAAGATTAGTAGACGGGTTTATACTTCTTATTTTTGGTGCTAATTGGTTTTGCTAGCTAAGGTAACGATTCCGAGTTCTCGAATGCGGATATATGTTTACGAGTAGCTTTGTTTCTTATTTTTTGGTTCATCTTTAGTTTTTGTTCATATTATTATGATGTTATGATTTTTAGTTAGTAACATGTTAAGTAGTGGTTATTATGGTGTTTTATGAATTTATAACATGTTGGTTGTTCTTGATGAATTTGGATGATTCTTCATAATCATTGTTTTTGTATGATTGATGGTTGTTTTGATTGTTTAAAAATGGATGTTGTTAATTAAAAACATGTTAGAATTAATGTGGAATTTGGGGTGGTTGTTTTAGTGGTGGCCGGAAATTGTGGTGGTGGTGAACCGGACCAGACCAGCCGGTCCAGGCCGGGTCAGACCCGGTCTGGGCTGGTCCATGGTGGGTCCGGGTTTTGGTCTTTGGGTTGTGTCGATGTTTGATTGTTATGTTGTTGTTTTGACGGGTTTTAATTATGTTAAAGCATGCGGGAATTTTTAAGAAACGGTTTTGTAAAAAATGTAAAATCTGCCAAAACAGCCCAATTAGGCCCGTGGGCCCATTCAGGCCCATGTGGGGTCCGGCCCAACTCAGCCCGTGGGTCCCACTTTGGGACTTGTGACGGTTTTTGAGTTATCGTCATTTTTATCGTGTTTTGTAATATTTAGCAAGTGGGAAATGTTAATAAGTAAAATATTTAATTAAAAAGGTGTTTCATAAATTATTATTTCTCACATGTTAGAAATTATAAGACGAGGTCGTAGTTTAATTGGTTATCATTTAAGTCAAGCGGGTTTTTGGGTATAATATGATAATTCACCTGTTAGAAGTAGTAATAAAATAACATGTAATGAATATGTTGATTTTATGTCTATGTGATAAAGACTCTGCTTCTAGCCGGTTTGATCCCACGGGTTTGGTCAAACTAAGATCTAGTCAGCCCCGATTTGACTGATGACCCGTCGCGGGACTCGGGTCGGGGATTTGTCTTCAAGTAAGGTTTTATTTAATTCGGAATTAGCCTGAGTAGATATGAGGCGATATGTTAATTGATTATGATTTATATGCAATTAGTCACATGTTAGGAAATGGTTTCCGTGACTGTTTAATTATATGGTTGGTGTCGTGTTGACTAAGTACCCATAGAGAATTATGAGTATATGGCGTCTTGACCATTCTAATGCTAAATGAGTATCTTGGACCATGACATTGATAGGCCCGTACTATCTTTAACGAGCATATGGAGTTTGCCGCTTGATAGCTTCTGTGTCCCGGCTTGGTGGGTTTATATCCAAGTCGGGGTATGGCTTCCATTGTTTCCACTTTGGGAAATGGAGCCAGTTTAAGTACTAGCCAACCCCTTTGATGGATCTTCTTAGGGTGTACTCATGTGATTGTATCATGGGTCTTGGATGCGATGTTGTTCCGCATTTCTCTGCGTCTGCGCAGTCTAGGTTTAGGGTTGAGTCGTATCTTGGACATGTTTCTGAGAGGAACCTCTGAGCTAAGATATGTGCTTTGGATCTGGGCCATGTTATTAGTGTAACCGCTGAGCCCAGATGTGTGCTTGGTATTTGGGCCATGTCATTAGCGTGACCGCTGAGCCTAAATATTTAAGTATATCCTACCTCGTGGTATAGACTCGAGTTACAGTCGACTATTGACGGTTCTAAGAACTTATGCCTGTTTGTAGACGGATTGGTCTTTCATGTTTGTATGATTCTATGAGTTCTAGAAGGTGAGATGCAAGCCGGCTAGGATTGATAGAGTTTGGATTACCGGTTGTTAACTGATTCACATGAGTACGTGTTGATTAGGGTTTGAGTGTATCAGGGCCATGTTACAGGGTAACCGCTGAGCCAGCATACCAGCTTCCCTACCTCGAGTTATATTTTATTATCGGATTCACATGATAGCTTTCATATGATAGGTTATATGTTAGTTATTTGTTTCATAACCTGAAAAGCATATCATATATGTTAAAGTTTTGTATTTCCCATATACATTGCTTTTATGTTATTCATGTTTAATTAAACTCGACATTTCGTGGGTGGGAGAACTCGGAGTTACTCCCCACTGACTGTGGCTTCCGTGTTTATATTTAATGCGGTCGAACAGGTGGTGATGCATATTTGGGGTACATTGACGAGCTAGCGAGCGAAGTATTTACCTTGGACATATATTCGGTTCTTAGATTGTATATTATTATACACTCTTTTATTTCCGTATTTATACGGGAGATATGTCTCCAGTCTTGTATAATTCTTATGTATAATATTAATTTTCTTTTGTAATGAACCTTTTTATTTATGACACCCTTCGTTATGTATTTAAATTATTTTTTTTCTTTCCTCAAATTTGAGGGTGTCACACATGTTCTTCAATCGCATTGAAAAAACATCCTTTGTTTCACTCCCACTAGCCTCCATGTCCCTCTCCGCTTGGGTGAGGACTGCATGGAGTTAATGGAAACTCTTTTCCATGTTGTTCATGTTGTAGTTCACCCTAAAGTGGGTGAACTTTGGTGTAAGTGAATGAAAGATTCTACCCACCACTAGCTCCTTAGGAATCTTGCACCCTAGACGCTCTAAAGTGTCGGCATGCTCAGCCATTTTAAGCACATGTCGGCCAACTTTTTGGCCCTTTTGGAGCTTAGTCTCAAACAATTTCGTGGCCGCCTCATTTTGGAGAATTTTAGGCGCTTGTGAAAACACTGATGTTATCCTCGTGAATATCCCATATGCATTGAGAGATATTAATTGGAGTTTGAGTTTGGGTGAGATTGACCAAATCAAGACATTCTTGACGTCATTGGCAACCGTCAAATAAAGGTCATATTCGGCCCGAACCGCCGCGATCGACCTTGACCCGGGTTCGGTGGGAGGGGCTTTGATCAAGTAGCGAAGCACTTTATCGGATATCGCGGCGCTCTTGATCGTTGATTCCCATTCAAAAAAGTTACTACCGTCATCTTTTAGGACACATTTGTCCATGACCGACCTCAACCATAAGTCCTTACCCAAGGTTGCGGTGTTCCATGATGTTGTCATTGTGCGAATATGGTTACTACAATAAAAAGAAATATATAAACATTCATTGTTATGATAATTTACTTGAAAAACATTTTAACAAGTTTAGCATTTATATAATGACCCCTCACTAAATTATATAAATGATCCCAAGACCCATCTTTAAATAAAAATAGTCATCGTATGCTACCCTTATCTAAAAATGGTAAGTCATTACTTGACTAATTCTACCCCTAGAACTCTTGGTTGACGGATTTCAACTAAATCCATCTCCTAGTCCCAAGATAGCGCTTATCTCGTTGAGTTCAATCCAATTTTGGCTTGTGATCGTATCACCCTACTTACCCGAGGTAAAAAGAGGCCCACGAGCGTGGTAGCCCTAATGAACACGGGATTCATAGGTGTTACTAATTGGTAAGACGAATCTCAATTTTTAAATATGTGATAGATCTTGTCATTTTAGTCATTAATTCCCTACAAGTGAACTAAATCGGTGAATTGTGAATAACGTTGAATTGACAATAGCGGAAAAATAAAATGCATGTGTGACGATTTTGGCATGGGCGGAAATAAAGCAAGCAATTAAGCAATGAAAAAAATCCTAGTATGGCCACCTAGATAATCAAATTAACTAGATAATTACAAATTCGGAAACCAACTCCTTCGTCCCTTGCCTCTTCACTTGGAACGCCTTCCAAAAATGCCACCGTCTTGAGGGAGTCACCGGTCTTCATAATAAATAATTAAAAATATACAAATTCCTATTATACATTTGTTCTATAAAGTGAGACTATTAATTATTACAAAACGGCAATACGAGATCGCAATAAAATTACAACCAAACCGTTAATCCCTTACATTACGGGTAATAATGATTAAAAATAACTAGGCCATACTAGGTACAAAAATTGCATAAATTATTAAATAAATTATATTCATTCATTCAACCATAAATTAAATAAATTGCTGTAAAATTCATGCCAAAATCGCCCTAAACACATTCATGCTCAATGTAGCTCGATTTTACGGGATTTATTGATTTTTAACCATGAAAAATAATAATCAACATTTAAATATCATTTAAATTCAAACTAATTATCTAAACTGTTTTATAACTCAAAATTAGTCCCTAATAATTTTGTTGGTCATCGATTTGATTTTATTTGCTAAATATAACGGTTTAATCCTAACTTTTATGAAATAAACCCAAAATAAAATATAAACATCATAAAAATTTGAAACAAAACATTTTGTACATTCTGGAACATTTCCAGAAAATCCAAAAATAAAAAATATTTGCCCAAAAATTTGAATTAATTTTATGAACAAATAAATTTGTATTTAAAGGTTTTATCAAATAAAAACCATTAAATATAGTAAAATAGTGAAACAAATTACGAAATATCACCAAGATGATAAAAATCAGAATCTAAAATGTACCAAAAAAATTCATGGCCAGAAAAGGACGTTTCAATTTTATGAACATTATAATCTCATATTATCGACTTTTATCTCATAAAAATCAGTAAACATGCAATACTTAATTAAAAGTCACGAAATTTTATATAAAGTATTTAAGACATGCGTCGGAGATTAAATTAAAATTTTCATGGCCATAATCAACATGAAACTATTTTTTAGTTAACTTTTAACATAAAAAATGCATATTAACTCGGTTTAAAAGCAAAAAATCAAAATATATAGCAAATCAATCCCTAAAATCACGAAACATGACTACAAACATTTTGAAGTCAGTAGGTATACATGCACCAAAATGTTTCGTCCAAATCATATTTTAACTCAAATTTTTGATTTATTAATTATCTTATAAGTTTAATAAAAATGCCCAAAATGAACATGCATGCTACAAGCTAGCTCTTATACCACATGAAAGTCCATTGACCCTAATTAGACTCCTCTAATTCGTTACTAAATTACTTGTTAATTTAGTGTGATGATCTATGTAACATGCAAGCAAATATAAAGACATTATGTTAAAGAAGAAATTTCCTCACATTAAAAAGGAAATAATTGGGTACAATAAGAACTCCTTTTTATTGTTCTTGAGCTATAATAAAGGATGATCATTGAACAATCTCCAAAGTAGAAGACCTCCTCTTAGTTGCACCAAGATGAAACCAAATAATCTAACCTTATTATTAACTAGATAATAAGATAGATATAATACTACTAATATTAGAATATATTACTACACTAGTAATACTTAGTAAATATTAGTATGATGAGAGTTTAGTGAGAGGTGGATGTTTTAGAGAGATGTAGAAGAAAAATCAAGAATGAATTAACAAGAAAAATGAACAATTTTTCTTTTATAGGCACAATGGCCGGCCCCTACATGCAATATGTAGATGATTTTCTTCTTATTTTATTCTCATGCAAGATGGTGGAGTGTAGTGTTAATTGAAATGATTTTCGTATACTATTCATGTCATAATCACTTGTTGACTTGTGAGCATGAACAAGAACAACCATCATCACCCTCCACTACTACCATGACCGGCCACATGTGGCTCATGATGGTCCATTTTGATTTTTAATATTTGTCCCACAAATACTTATTAATCATATGCTTAATTATCTTATATAATTAAGTTTTAATTTGATCATATAACAATTATATGACACAAATCAATAAACAATATGTACTTAACATTTAAGTAATATTTTACCATTATATCAATATATAATGGGTCCCTTAATGCTTAGTAAATTTATTTTACAACTCCTTGTAAATATAATTAACTAATTACCTCAACCTCAATATATATGTAAAACCTCAACTAATTTAGTAAATTAACGATTAATTACTAAGTTAGATCTTATTTAATCACATTAAAATAAGATATAAATTTATTAGTCAATTATTGCATAATTGAAAAATAAACTTAATCGAAATTGAGTTCCTAACTCAATTTCTAACAATTAACTCTTGTGCATATCAAATATATGTAATGGACTAATCAACTGTATCATATACAAATAATTAGTTACTATTTGGGTTTTATCCTATAGGTATGACCGAAAGGGATCAGTTGATCACCGCTGTCATATGACAATAACGTCAAACTCTAGTAAGCCAACCGTTATTGATTTACGTTAATCAACTGACTAATCATATATATATATAGTCAATAAATATCTCAATAATATTCCTTAATGATATTTATTATGTGGCGCATTATTGTGGAGGACACCTACTCCAACATGATAAGGGAGTCCTGATCGAGTAAGATAGTCTACATCTTGATCTTCACCATCTTTAATTTGAGAATGTTTTATGAGGTACTCATCCTCATCATCATCAGCCTATTTGACGTTGACGGTATTGAGTTCTTTCAAACTGATGATTTCAGATTCTAAAGTGATGACTCGCTCAACCATGTTGTCACATGTTGTGATCACCTCTTGCATTGTAGATTGTTGGTATAGGACTGGAGCTCGTGGTACGCCTTTTTGAGGTATGGTGCCCGGAACGCGTATGGAGGTCACGATAGTTTCGAGCTCTGAAACTTGTCTACTCACACTTCTAGCCCATGCGATGAAGTCATCGATGGTAGGAGAATTGGTGGAATACCTTTCTTCATTTTCGAGCATGTTAATTTCATCTTCAAGGTGGATTCTTCATCCGTGATCATTAGAACTCCAAGAGGATTCTTAGTGTTGTTGGGTTTGCCTCCTGGGGGTATGGGTAGACGACCATCCTCAATCATATCTTGAAGGACATGCTTCAATTTGAAACATTTCTTTGTGTCATGCCCCTTGCCTGTATGATACTCACAATAAGCGTTCTCATCCCAGAACCTATTCTTCTTTTCCGGATCAAGTCTAGGTCCTACAGGCTAGAGCTTGCCTTGTTAAGTAAATCTTTTTAAGGCATTGGAGTATGTGTCACCGATGTTTGTGAACTTCCTTTGAGGGTTGTTCTTTCTCTGTGATTCAACAAGATTGACCTCATCGGTCTTTTTAGTAGAGCCATAAGAACGAGTCGTTGAGCCTTCATACCCGCGACCTACCGTTTTAGACAAGAGTCCCTTTCGGATGTCGTCTTCGATTCTGGTCCCTAGCACAGTTAAGTCTTTAAAAGACTTTATGTTTTGGTATCTCAGGTGGTTTGCATAAATGGGTCTTAGATTGTCCACGAAATTTTCCACAAGAGTGGCTACATCTGGACATTCAACCAGTTGTGTACTAGTCTTCCTCCACCTACTTAGGAAGTCGGTGAAACCTTTTTTCTCATTTTGGGTAAGAACCTCTAGAAAACGCATGTTAACTTGAATTTCAGCATTGTATGCGGATTGTTTGGTGAATTCAATTGCAGCATCATCCCAAGTTGCAATCTTATTGTGATCTAGGGAATAGAACAATTGCTTGGGAATGGTGTCAAGAGAAGAAGGAAAGATCCTTGAAAACATCTCGGGGTTGATGCTTTTGATAGACATGTAATCTTCGAAAGCAAGGATATGATTCAAAGAGTTTTCATGCCCCCTGAATTTCGGGATGTCGGTCATGTTGAAATTGGTTGGCAGTTGGGCATTTACCGCTTCATATTTGCGACTGTTCTCCCTATAAATGTCATCTTCATTGAGGTACATTAGTTGCTCCTCCAAGTATTGTAGTCGCTTTTCCGTTCTAGTAAAAACTGGTGGGTATTGACTTCTGGTTGTCCCATAATGAGTGGAATTTTATTGTGTACACTAGGGTCAGGAATGTCTGCAGGAGGCAGCCTAGTTTCTACAGCAACAATTCGACCCTCAATGGCATTGAGGGGAGTATATGCTTGGTCTTGACTTGTTTGGCGAGGGATGAGCGCAGCTAGGACTTGATCATTACCATTTTGCTCGGGTTGATGAACACTTGCTTGACTAGTTCCAGGCATACCAACGATGAATCAACGATGAATCAAAACACGATCGACCAATCGACCAATCATACCATGGTATGGTTGACGTCAATCGCTATCCATCCTTACGCCCAGATAAGAATTTGGACCTTCCAGACATGACGATTGGTCAAAAGGCTTTGGTTAGGCCTAGACAGGCCGGATAAAACGACCTAGGAAGGTCGAGTAATGAAAACCGACAAGTGTCTCCTACATACTATTCATCCCTAACCTTGTTCAAGTTTCACCCTGGGTACATGTAAGTGTATTATCCCTAGCGGAGTCACCAAAATGTGGTACACGGATTCACGACCACGTGCCCGGCTGTGGCTCTGAGGAACCACATTCAGGGGCACTTCCAAAGGGACAAGCGTAGAAATACGCATTTGTTGAGTCGCCATCAACGTTTGTGGGAAGTTGGAACCGTTTGAATACCTCATGTCATGTCAAGACATAAAGCAATGACATGAACACTAAGAACTCGTTACGCTTAACATTCTATATCTAGAATGACTCTCGTGGATGCCAATAAAAACAGATGTTCACAGAGATCTGGAGTACGGGGTGATGGTACGTATTAGGAAGTTCTTTAATCGAACACCTAATCCCACACTCCTCGAAAGCGGCCTCTACTAATGATTAGGGAAACTCTTTTGTACTCTATAAGTTGTCAGTTATATGCATTTAGGAATTTAGGATTGAATCACATGTGAGAAGACAATTAAATCATACAATCGTTGCAATAATTAATGACTAGATAAAACTAAGAATTAGAAAGATTACAATGGATCTCGGGATCTATGTCGGAAATATGTCAGAATAAATATTTGAAGAAAAAGGAAAAGAATAAATGATTAAACGAACAGATTAGCAGCGACATTATGATTAATAGTTGATTAATTAGTAATTAAGGCTACGTCGAGACGAGAAATGAAGTTCAGAGACAGAATCCAACCCAGAACAGGCGCAACACCTGATGCGTCCTTTGGAAGAGGCGCATCACCTGGTGCGTCTGTTCTAGAGGTGGGTTCTGACTGTGAAGCCAGAATCGCAATCAGTTAGTGGTCATTGGTATTTGCGATTAATTGTTAAATTATGACTCGAGTGAAAGTGATTTAATTAATTAAATTACAAGACTAAAACCCACTAATGATGGCTATTAGGGATCTAAGACAAGGATTAACATCTAAATAAAAGACTATGATAAAAGACAACTTATTATACAATGAAAAGACTAATTAAAAGAAATTTTGAAAAGGTATTGACATATTTCCGACACGAATCTTACATGAATTGATAAATAAAAGACATTACAAAATAATAAAACGCGGGATTTAACACCCTCATACTTACATGTTTGACGAATACGAGATTAACTAAGTTCACCTTTTAGCGATAGCTCGACTCGAATATGTAAAGAAAGTGCCCTCGTAAGAGGATTGAAAATCGATTAAATGATTGATAGGTTAAGTGTAGTGGTCAAATTGGTAGGTCAAATGCAAACGTGACGGGAACCCAAAAGGATCTGAGCTTACATGGTCGATTGATCAAGCATGTAGATGTCAAAATGCTTAGAGCAAGGTCTATAATGCAAAGAGAGAAGATAAGGGCGGAACACTCGCGTGCCTTAAAACCGAAAACAAAGCTCTCCTTTTATAGGGAAAAAATAGTAAGAGTTTCGGAAGAACTCGAACTAGGAAATAAATCTAGAAAATATTCCGGAAACAGGAAAATTGAACTGGGGAAGAGGCGCATCACCTGCTGCGTTATTTCCCAACCAGTTTCCTACTTTGAAAGAAAGATTTCCGCATTTCCTTTATGAATTTGCGGTTGATTTCATTTTCTTTTAAATAAAATACGGATATATTTTACCAAAAATGATAAGTTTTTGAAATATTAAAATATCCGGAATATTCTCAAGCGTTCAGACTCGGCTTTAAAAGACGGTTTATAGAAAATGAAGCGGTTTTTGACCGGACTCCAAATAAACTCTAATGATAGTAAAAACGATCGTATCGGCACGTATATGACGACCTAGGTGTTGGAGTAAGTGTCCTCCACAATAGTGCATTTATATAATAAATCTCATTTGGAATATACGTGGCATGATTAGTATATTTTGATACTGCACGTCAGTTGATTAACGTAAATCGGTAACGCTTGGCTGACTAGAGTTTGACGTTATTGTCGTATGACGGCGGTAATCAACTGATCTCTTTAGGTCACACCTATAGGATGAGACCCAAATAGAATACTAATTATTTGTATACGATACAGTTTAATTAGAGCATTACATATATTTGATATGTACGTTTAGTTACGAGAGTTCTTTATTGGAAATTGAGTTGCGAACTCATTCCACTTAAGTTTATTAGTCAATTATACGATAACTGACTGAATAAATTTTACTTCTTATTTTAATACGATTAAATAAGATTTAATTTAATGATTAATCGTTAATTCATTAAATTAGTTGAGGTTATGCATATATTTTGAGGAAGAGGTAATTAGTTAATTATATTTACAAAGAGTTGTAAAATAAATTAACTGGACATTGTGGGACCCATTATATATTGATATAATGGTTAAATATCACTGAAAAGTTGAGTGTATATTGATTATTAATTTGAGTTATAAAATTGTTATTTGATCAAATTAACACTTAATTATACAAGATAATTAAGCATATGATTATAAGTATTTGTAGGACAAATATCAAAAATCATAATAGACCACATTTCACATGTGGAGGCCGGATATTTCAAGTGGAGAACAATTGTAACAACCCGAAATGTCCCCTATTTTTCTAGTGAAAATATTTTACGGATACTTTTCAGTAAATTTAAGTTTTAATGTAGAATTTATTGTTTCCAGTCGAATTTGGAATTTCCGAGTTCGTATTTGGAATTTCTGCAAGATTCCATGAGAATCCCGTTTTAAGTCGTCTTTGACTTTTCTTGACTTTTAAGTCGTCTTTGACTTTTCTTTACTTTTGAGTCGTCTTTGACTTTTCTTGACTTTTAAGTCGTCTTTGACTTTGCTTGACTTTAAGTCGCTTTGACTTTTCTTGACTTTTTTGAGTCGTCTTGACTTTCTTGACTCTTAAGTCGACTTTGACTTTCGTTGACTTTTCCTCCGACTCACCCGTAATTTGAAAAGACTGAAATTTATAGTTTGAAAACTAATAATTTATTTTTAATTTATTCAGATTTATTTGAATTTATTAACTTTTAATATAATTATTTTGAATTTATTTGGAATTAAAGAATAGGTTTTACGATTTAACCCCGAACGTCATTTAACTATTCCCGAGTCAACTTAAGTCCCGAAACAAACCCGAAACCCGACTTTGGCATGAGTCACACGCCCCATGTCATATTCTTTCCACTCATATTAGATCTTTTGATTACTTTAATTAAACTAATACAAATATCTAAGATATTTGTAACTTTATCGATCCGTCAATTTAAACTCCGCAAATCGCTTAAAAACATACCCGATTTCTCTCCATTTCACACGTCTCTTTTTCCTCTCTTAGGATTTGATATTTCCTTTCTTTTGATTTAATTAACATTAATATCTAAATCATATCTAGATATTTTATTAAACTATCATAAAATCTAATAATATCTAATTAATTACCATAATATAATTATAAAACCCGAGTCAATCCCGTAACAACAATTTCAAAACCCGACTCCATAATTCCTCTATCTTTACACGGCTCACACTCCACTCTATTTCACTACTTATCTTTTCATTTTACAATAAATCAACTTAATACCTTTTTAATACTTTCTTTAATCGTTCTTGGTGTTCTTCATCGTTCTTCATCGTTCTTCATCGTTCTTCATCGTTCTTCATCGTTCTTTAGCAAAATCATCATAAAACCTTCATTTCTTATTCAAATCCGTCCTAACTTATATTTCTAGAATCTCCGCTTCGCTCTCCATCTTCTAGTACGGTTTATTTTCAATTCCGACAAAATCGTTTTCAACACTTTAATTATGGAAAATCAAGTTTTAGTTCTAACAATATTATTCTTGTCATTTCTTATAGGGGAAGATTTTGAAGACGAGTTTGGTGACTCGTATATATTAGGAGAAGATTAGTAGGCGGGTTTTTCTTTACTTCTTATTTTTGGTGCTACTTGATTTTGCTAGCTAAGGTAACGATTCCGAGTTACTCGACGAATTAATGTTACATACCTTTGTATCTTTTGTTTTAGTTCATATTATTGTTATTTATGGTTTTTAGTAGTAACATGATAAGTAGTTGTGATTTTTATGTTGTATGGAATTTTTAATATGTTAGTGTTCTTGACATGTTTGGATGATTTATTTATAACCATGATTTTTGTATGAATGATGGTTGAATTGGATGTTTAAAAATGGATGTTGTTAATAAAAATCATGTTATAATTAATTTGGAGGGGTGGTTGTTTTGGCCGTGTAAGGTGGTCACGGGTGGAGGCTGAGAACCGGCCGGTTCAGGCCTGGTTCAGCCGGTTCAGGCCGGTCCAGCCAGGTCTGGGTTGGTCCGGGGTTTGGTCCTTGGGAGTTGTGTCGATACTTGTTTGTTTTGTTGTTGTTTTGATGGGTTTTAAATATGTTAAGCATGCGGGAAATATTAAGAAACGGTTTTTAGTAAAGTCGATCAAAACAGCCAAAACAGCCCGTGGGCCAGTCCAGGCCCGTGTCTTGTTCGGCCCAAATCAGCCCGTGGGTCCCTTCCATGGACTTGTGACGGTTTTTGAGTTATTGTTATTTTATCGTGTTTTGTAATATTTAGCAAGTGAGAAATGTTAATAAGTAAAATATTTAATTAAAAGATTTTTCATAAAATTATTATTTCTCACATGTTAGAAATTATAATACGAGATCGTAGTTTAATTTGATATCCTTTAAGTCAAACGGGTTTTTCGTAAGATTTAATAATTCACATGTTAGAAGTTTTAATAAAATAACATGTAATGAACATGATGATTTTTGTGTTCAAGTCTAATTGGTAAGACTCTGTTTCTAGCCGGTTTGACCAAACGGGTTTGGTCAAACTAAGATCTAGTCAGCCCCGTTTTGACTGATGACCCGTCGCGGGACTCGGGTCGGGGATTTGTCTTCAAGTAAGGTTGTATTTCATTAATGAATTAGCCTTAGTAGATATGAGGCGATATGTTATTTGATTATGATTTATATGCAATTAGTCACATGTTAGGAAATGGTTTCCGTGACTGTTTAATTATATGGTTGGTGTCGTGTTGACTAAGTACCCCTAGAGAATTATGAGTATATGGCGTCTTGACCATTCTAATTCTAAATGAGTATCTTGGACCATGACATTGATAGGCCCGTACTATCTT
>JAIUZE010003903.1:0-30377 GCA_022085475.1 Heliosperma pusillum
GAAAAGTCAAAGACGACTTAAAAACGGGATTCTCATGGAATCTCCCAGAAATTCCAAATACGAACTCGGAATTTCAAAATACGACTCGAAACAATAAATTCTATTTTAAAAAACTTAACCTTGCTGAAAAGTATCCTTAAGAAATTTTACTAGAAAAATTGGGTACTTTTCGGGTTGTTACATTTGGAAACTTCGGTTCGTGTGACACTTAACACGCAACTAAGTTATTATTACCAAACGCAAGAATGAACCCATAGTTCTCCTCGAAAATCTCATGAACATTCTTGTAGGCTATCCAATGACTCTCATGTGGATTACTTGTAATCAACTTGTCATGCTCCAAGATACAACTTATTAAGGTATGTGCATATCTTGGAAAATATGATTGGCCTAATGACGGAAACATTAGCAATCATGTGTATCCTCTCTCATCTATCACCATAGATTATGGATTCCTACCCCAAGTCTTTCATCTAGAAATGATTTCCTAAACACTCCTCCACGGAAGGCAATGTCAGTAAATCATTCCCAATGACCAATATGTCTCCTACATAGGAGACATGGGAGATATTCTTGCCTTAGACACAATATGCTTCTCCCAAGTCTTTCATCTAGAAATGATTTCCATAACACTCCTCCACGGAAGGCAATGTTAGCACATCATTTCTAATGATTGATATGTCTGATACATACAAGACATGGAAGATATTTTGCTCCCATACATAATGATTTTCACTCCCACTAATCCTCATGTCCACACATGATATATCTAGCTCCCACTAAACTACATGCAAAAACATGGCTCTTCGATAATTCGAGGAAACCATTCTCTCTTGTTATGCCATGAGTGTTCTCTTAGGATCACACATTGATCTCCTAAGTTATTTGTATGACAACTTGTCAACTTCTAAATACCCATTTAGAAAGGTAACTTTTAACAACTCTTTATCATTTGTCATACATATACGTGGTGTAGATGCAATATTCTTGAATTTCAAAGATGGTGATTTCACTTATATACAATCCATCTTTATACAGCATGGCTTTTATGTAACAATGTTAAATTTTGAATGATAACCGCCAACCCATAGATCATAGTCTTATCACTTTCAAAAAGTAGATATTTTCACTTATAAGCTTTCGACCTTGGATGACTTAAGAACATTTTCTCATGTCTTTGTTTGTGGCATATTTTCTCCCACTCTATCCTTTAGTAAATACGCCTATTTACATAAAGGATAGCACCATGAGCCACAAACAGTTTTGTTTCTTTAGGTGTAAATGAGAAAATTCTTGTAAGGAAAGCTTCATCTATTCCTTAGTCACAAACATCTTGTCCTCCAGGTATGAGTAGGGTATAATGCTCTTATTAACTCTTATTAACTTCGAGCGATCTATAGTAGACTTATTTGTTAAGACTTTAGTATTCTAGCTTCTCTATAGACTCACTCTATTCAAGCAAAATACTTGGACTCTTATCCATGTCTTGAACAAATTTAGGATTCTCAATCCTTCCATAGCTAGTATGGAGTCTAATTGGCGTTTTAAAGATCTCATGTTGGGGCTTTATATGAATTGTAAATCTCCAAGTGTGAGTTCGTCAACTCACTTTAACTTATGCAATTGACCTTTCTTATCCCAAATAAGTTGTGACGTTTATTCACAATGCCAAAGTGAGAATCCATTCTTAACTTTGGTTATTTATAATGATCAAATCATTATATTCCTTTTAAGATCAATTTAGTCATTTTAATTTATGTTTCATGATACTAACATTGCATGATGAAATGGTTTAAGAACATTAAAATACATTCCATAGATATAGTGACTTGGTTTGAAAGCCAAGTCACCATCAAAATACAACCATTGTTTTACAGGAATTCAAAATACTTTCCATGTCAAAACATGGAAATGAAGTAGTTCAACAAACCAATAAGCAAAATGCAATAATAAAGTAGAAGACAAATAGCAAAATATCGCCAAACCCATCATAGGTCTCCTCTACGTGGTGGCTACCCTAGCTTCCTCGTAGATCCTCCTAGGCTTGCTTTGCCTTGTTCTTCTTCTCATGCCGTAAATGTGTTCAAAAAGGGTGGTGAGAATCACAACTCGTATCAAAATACCAAAGTTGAGATGGGTATCAATAACAAAAACTTTGGGAAAAACCATTACCAACTAGAAGAACTCGTCCAGCTTTGATGTCTCCCAAATACTTGGAGCAATTACGCTTCCAATGGCTCGTGCCATTACAATAATAACACTTGTCTTCGCACACGGCTCCCTTCTTGCCTTTGGAAGAGCCATTCATAATAGCTTTCCCTTTGCCTTGATAGGAGTGAATGGGCTTGCTTCCCTTGTTTCCTTTGCCTCCACTTTTCTTGAACTTCGTCTTGCTCTTGACATTGATGTTCAAAACATCCTTACTTGAGCTAGCTTGAAAACCCATGTCACGTTTGGCTTGCACAAGCATCTTGTGAAACTCATGAACCGTGACAATGACATTTTGCATGTTGAAGTTCACCCTAAAGTTGACAAACCCTTTGATCTTACGTACGGAGTGAAGTATGCGGTCAATCATGAGAGGCTCGGGAATCTCTATTCCTTGCTCTTTAAGCACCTCTACGTACTCAATCATTTTGGAGCACGTAAGGGCTAACACTATGAACCTCCTTCCTATTGAGGTCGAAAAATTGGGAGGCGGCTTCATATTGCAAAATTCTTGGAGCTCGTGAAAACATGGTCACGATATTATATTAGATTTCATATGCGGTTGCCATCTAAATGGAATTGCGTTGAAGCTCGCTATCCATCGAAAAGATCAAGACATTCTTGATTGCCGCCGACTTCTTGTGGTAGGCCTCATAGGCCTCCCTAGTGGCGTTTGATGACCTCGCATTTGGAGTTGGAGGGGCCGCCTCGGTTAGGTAACTTAGCTTACCGTCACCTTCGGCGGCTAGGCATAGTTGCCCAATCCAATCCGTGAAGTTTGAACCATTCTTATCAAGTTTACAACGATCCATGAAGGACCTTAGCCATGATACAGTGGTGAGTACGGGAGGTCGAGCCTCGATATTGTTGTTTTCCGACATTGCGAATAAAAAATGAGTTGGACTACCAAATAGAAAAATGAAAGAAACATCAACATTTATCGTTTTTAATATACTTGTAAACATTTTAAACAAGTTTGACATTTATATAATGACCTCTATCAAATTACATAAATGATTCCAAGAACCAAATCCTATATTAACTCGGGTTTATGTGAGCCACGGACTCCACGACCTTCATTAATATTATTTGGTGGGTTAACTCTTTAACCGATTCTACAATTAGAATTCTTGGTCGATGAAATATTTTATTGTCATCTTTAGCCCGGAACACATGGGCCAAGGACCCTAATCTTTCCGTTGAGTTCAACCAAATTTCGATGCAATAACGATTTATTGCCCCAATTACCCAACGTAATAAGTTTAGCACTTTGGTGAGCCGAACCTACTTCCTTACGAAATTGGGATTCATGGGTTCTACTATTTGTGAAGGCTAAGTCTCAATTACAAAAATAGAGGTCAAGTCAATTTATAATATCTATCTCCTTTTTAAGTGAACTAAATAGGTGAACTATCGATAATTATAATTGACGCGGTCGATTGACTCGATAAAATGCATGTGTTGTTTAAGTGGCGATTTGGCATGCATGCAACATATAAATAAAATGCAAACATAAAATAAATTCCTAGTTTGGCCTTCCTAAAATAATAGCAAATCAAATTAACTATTACAAATTAGGAAACCAACTCCTTAATCCCTTGACCTTCATTTGCACGCTTCCCAAGGACACCGTCTTCCTTTTGGAACGCCTTTCCAAATGGCACCGTCTTTTAGGAAACTCCGAGATTACAAATGATATAATAAAATTACAAGGCTATTCTATTATACATTTGCAAAATAAAATGAAATGATACAATAAAAGTGATACGAGATCACATTAAATTACAACCGAATCAATATTCCCATACATTTCGGGTAATATCGATTAAAAACTAAGGCCATACTAAGACAAATTACATAATTCCAAAAATTACATAAATCAAAATGACATTCATTAATTCAAAATGCAGCATAATTATATGTAAACACATGCAATATAAATGTGCCAAATCACCCTAATAACTTTATATCGTATATAAACCCGGTTTTATGGAAATGCGTGATAATAACCAATTAAAATCACAAATTAATACTTAAATCAAATTAAGCCCAAGTTAATTACCCTAACTGTTTAGGACTCAAAACTTAGTCTCCACTAACTATTTGACAATAATTCAACTCGGTTTTGCATCATTGCTCGGTTTTGACCCTTTTTAACATAACTTTTATGTAATAATTCCAAATTAAATTACAATAATTTATAAATTTGAAAAATAAAATTTTTGAATATTCTGGAACATTTCCAGGAATATCTTCATGCCATTAATCGATTTTATCAAATAAAATACTAAAATCACACGAAAATTAATCTAATTAATTTTAAAATTATACATCTGATATGTACAATATTTATGCAACATGTGATAATTTTCTCATGCCAAAAAATTCATTTTAGCTATTTATGCCAAAATAATCACTATTTATGTCTTTTTAACTATTAAAATCATAAATCACGCAAAATAAATCATATTTATCTCACATTTTTCATACAGTAGTTAAAATATACATTTGATATCATATTAAAATTTTTAGTCATAAAATGTTCATTTTATTCATTAAAATGGATTTATTTAACTAAAAAATTATTAAATAAAGCAATAATCTTCCATAAATCATGAAAATGACCTAAAAATATTTTAGGACCAGAAGATATTTCATGCTCAAAATTTCGTGACTTTATCATAAAAATCACAAATTGTCTAGTTTTATTCTGTTACCATAACACGTAGAAACTTCATAAAACTGATTGCATGCAACATCCTATGCTCTGATACCAATTGTTAGACTCATATACCTACACTTAAGACATTTCTTAAGTAATACTAATTAACTCTTTAATTAGTTTCAAGATCTAGTTACATGCTAACTAATTAAATTGAAATGGATTAAGAAATTGTTCCTCACATTGAGTATTATTCGGATATGGGCACAAGTACAAGACACCTTCTTGTACTTGTTCTTGAGCTAGATGATATAAGATGAACTTCCAAAAGCTCCAAGTGTAGGAACTCTCCTTTTCTTGCACCTACAGTTACCCTTAATCTCTTGAATATTGCTTTACTAGAACAACAAACAAGATCCCCTTAATATGAGTACTAGATACTTGAAGCTTCTACTTTAGAAACTCAAGTTCAAGTTCTATTCACAAGTTCTATGAAACTTCTAAAGTTTCTAAGTGTTTAGTGATTTATAGTGAGATGTAGTATGAATAATATGATATATGATTAAGTAAGTTCATAAGAGGAAAACATCCTCTTATTTAAACACAAAGTGACCGGCCAAGCATAGGGACAAATGAGCATGCTTATGCTTTTTGTCTAGACAAGGTTTTAGGGTAGCTATAGGTTTAAGGCTACTAATCATTATGCTTAATCTAGATAAGAGCAAAAACTAAAGCCTAAACCCTACCCAATCCCTCATAAAACTGGTGCACCCATGTTAACATGGGTGTCCATTTTATTTTGTAATTTTGTAAATTGCCACATATGTGACATGTGACATGTGACATGTTATCTTATAATAAAAATATGTATTTAACTAATTAAAATACAATTTCATGTCAAATAAATTTAAACTGAACATTTTAAGTAATAATTTATAATCACATCTATATATAATGGGTCATCTCATATTTGGTTGATATGATCTACAACTAATTGTAATTATGATCAACCAATCATGCTTATCTCAAATGTTTCATAAACATTAAGCATTCTAATATAACAATTATATTATTGAATCTTATTTAATCATATTACAATAAGATATATATCTTACTCGTAAACTCGTCCTGTTTAAGGGATTAATTAATTTGTATCGTTATACAATTAATTAATATTCTTGATTAGGGAATCGTCCTTTCGGTGTGACCTCAAGGGATCAACTGATCACCACCGTCATACGACAGTAATATCAAACTCTAGTAAGCCAATCATTACCGATTAATGTGGATCAGTTGATTATAATGTTAATCATCCCTTTGTATTCTCGTTAATGAGATTTAATTAAGTGATCGCATCATTGTTGAGGACACTCACTCCAACACTTGTAGCATCTGTTCCACAAAATCCCACTCTACGATATCTTAGAATTTTTGTAGATCAATTTTGAATAAGTATCTGGTTGAAATGAATTTTCTACTATACCCAACAATATCATGGAAGATCAAAATATTCCCAAGGATGGATCTACCTTTGTTAAAAGCCCCTTGATTATCACTAATTATGCCGTTTTTTACTTTGATATGTCATTTTGGACTTTGATCTGATATGTCATTTTGAACTTTGATTATTTATGACCAAGAACTTAAGTTTATTCGGATGGTTGTCTTAATACCCCTTAATTATTTGGTGATGAGTTGATTAGTAGTATTTTTGTAGCGTTTTACCCCTCATTTTTACCACTTATTTGACTCGATTTTGTGTACTTTAATCGTGAAAAACTCATTTTACTAAAATATTTGAAGTTATTTGTTTATTATATTTATATGGAATAATTTATATTATACGTGAAATTGGTACTGCCTTTGTTTATTTTATTTTTGTAGTAACGAGTTTGTGAATAAAATAAAAGTCGAATGAATCATGACAATCTTGAGTAGGGAGTTATAGGATGTGGAACATGATCAACAAAAAGGCCCAAAATCAATTTCATACTCTTCACAATTTTATTTTGAAGTGCTACTCATAACTCACTTCCTACTATTTTATACTTCATTATAACACCACCATAATTCATCTTGATACTCCAAATCAAATCCCTACATCATCATCTAGCTATTCTCATCATCATTAAATTTCTCATCACCAATACATCGTCACCGACCACCTTACAGAGCAGTGCACCAAGCACCATCAAACGAGAAACCATCACCAATTTCTCTTCACCAATCTGTCATATTTCCTTCTTTATTTAGTTCCAATTTCATTTTCATTATATTGTTTTACTAGACCTAGTTATTAGTAATATTTAGTAAGTTTAATATTGTGTTAATTGTTATGTTTATCTTAAATATGTTTGGTAGTTTGATGTTGGGGTCAAGGGGAAGCTTTTGTGATTAAACGTGGTTTGAGTATTGGTGAGCCAAAGTCGTATGCTCCCAAAGATAGATAATAATATCCTATTACGTTAAACTATATAGTAGAGGTAAGTCAGGTGTCGAATCCACAGGGAGCGCGATGTAATTAAAGTGTAAATAGTATAGATAAATTAACAATAAGAAAGGGGGGTTTTGTGATTGATTATAACTAAGGACTACTAAACAAATAATAAAGATGGGTGATTTCAAATAATTAAAAGATCTTCGTCAACAAACATCCATTGTCAACAAACCAATTGATCATCAATTGTCTTAAACTCAATTACTCTCAAGTACTCTATTGTAGAAATACAAGTTTCCTTCTTCCTCTTAAGTTTAGTCAACTAAATCGAAACGCGATATTAGAGAACCCTAATTATTGAGCAATCTAAGCCAAGTGTCTAGATTTAATCCAACAATAGCATTAACATTCAAAGGAAGAAATAAAGATAACAATCCTTAACACACACGGTTAACGATTCGAATTATATGTTTAGTCTCTTTTTAATCCAATAATGATGAAACACATACAAATTATTAGGGTAATCTTCGTTACTTTAGTCTAGATTAATTGAACAATTACGGATTCAATATCTAAACTTGTAATATATAAATGAAAACAATTACCAATTGATCAAATTAGCAAGAGAAACAATAATCATAAAATAAAAGCAAGAGACATAAACAACACTTGAGAAGTAACGAAAGGAAGAACAATCTCACAATTAATTAGTCAATAGCTTCAATTGATCGATCCAAGAATGAGAAGATTAGTTCCTCATAATTTTCTAAGCAAAAGATTAATTAGGGTTCTCGTTCTATGTCTAATGATAATAATAATTATAATGGAAAACAATAAAAATAAGTCTTATGTATACTAACTTCCTAAAACAAAGTCAAGAGAAAAGGAAATAATGTGATGCGTGAAGTTGGCGACCCGCAACCCCTGATGGTGACACGCTAGGCGGCTAGCCACACTAGCCGGTTACCGAGCTGCTGAAAAAGGGGTTTCTAGACTCACATGCCTAGTCGCCTGGCTCGCCAGGCTAGCCATAACTTCGCTTGTTTGGCTAGCATGGCTAGTCTCCTACTTTACTTGTTTCTTCTTCTTCTTATCAAAACAAGCCTTTAACTTCTAACTCGGGTTTTCGACCTCCTCAAACTTCCAAGCTAAGCTCCAAACTCGGTTCCTCCCTTGACTTTCTGTACTCGGAATAACAAGATATAATTATACATTCTAAGCTCGAAACAAGTACTAAACATGAACACACAATATGCCAGATAAACTACCGCATTTAGCTCCTTGAAAACCACTTAATCAACCATCTTATCTTATATAAAACCCGTCTTATCAAGTTCCCCACACATAGACCTTTACTCGTCCTTGAGTAAACTCAAATAAATATCAATAATAAGCTCGTACTAACACTGGCGGTCTAGAGAAGTACGAGAAGGCTAACAAGGCTTCAAATAAAATCATATAAGACCATATCAAAAATAGCAAAGGGACATATATAAATCCGAATTTTTTTTTTCTTTTTACCTAAATCCCTCAATTTGCCTAGAGCGCCCGCCCTTGCGGTTTCCACTCTAGATTAATCTTTTTTTTTCTCACTTATACTCTCAGTGGCACGCAACTCATTTTTTCATTTTACCTGGAGCTCCCTTTCGGGTTTCACTCCGTCCTCGGTCACATCCCAATCTTGCCTAGGTGCCTTTTCGGGTTTTCACCTAGCCGGGATACTTATCTTTATTTTTTCTTACTTGAAATATAAAACTGAAATAAACACACCACACAAGTACAAATGACTACAAATCAGAACGATTCTCCCTCCCCACACTTGAATGAAACATTGTTCTCAATGTTACTAGTAAAAAATAAAAGGGAAATAAAAATAACACACCTCAAGAAAACGTCAATGACGACATAAACCATCACGCATGCCTCAACACCGCATAGATAAAGTAATCCACGCACCTCACCTCCTCCCCACACTTGGCCATTAACATCCTCCATAAAGCACAAATATAACAAGGCCAACAAAAAACAAGAATAAACAAAGAACTCTAACGCCCCTTATTACTCCAATCCTAACCAAAGACCAAATAGCACAAGAGAAACAAAGACAATAAAAACCAAGCTTATTTGGTCTTACCTATACGCCTTTACTCCAAAACAAACATCACTTCCATCCGCATTAGCAAGGTGCCCACAACAACGCACCGCGGTTACACCACACCATAGCCACTATCCTACCCGTCCATCATTCTTTGTCTCCCTTCTTATGTCGCCAACAGTAGGGGTGAGCAAAACCGGGTACCCGGTACGGTTTTAAAAACCGTATCAGGTACCCGGTTTTTCTAAGGCCAATAATTAATACCCGGATACGACCCGGTTTAACCGGATACCCGGATCCTGTTTAATCAATAATGGTCAAAACTCAAAATTTGATTCCACAAAATTAATAACTTCCCATTACTATGATGCATATATTATCTATTAGGCCTATTATTACAAAACACAACTACTACAAAGTTAGTTTTAAGATGGAAAAAATGCAAACCTTCGTAGCTTCTCATACAACTTGAACACCCACAAAGTAGTTAAATACATTGCAAATCTGACATTCAAAGATTGACCCACAAAGTTTCACACAAATAGTGCAAATCAAAACCAAAGTTTCACATACAACTTTTTTTTTTGTTATTTTTTATTAAACGGTGTCAAAAATCGTATACCCGGTTTTGATTTTCCCCGACCCGGACCCGATACGGTTTTTAAAAAAAATGTATCGTATACCCAGAAATTCGTGTAATTAAAACCGTATACCATATCTTATCAGTATATTAAAACCGTATCGTATATTTTTGCCAAGCCCTAGCCAACACCATAGATATGCAATAGTAGCTCAAGCGGTTCCGATTCTTTTCTTTTTATTGGATTTTTCGTTTTATATTTTTTTTGCAAAAATTGCACACACAAATCTACGGGTTGCCTTCAGAAAGCGTTTTTTTTAACGTCGTTAGCTCGACATATCGCGGAGTGGTGAACCACCCGACTTAAGAGAGAGGTTAAAGATGTACCTTTCAAAAATCTCCTTCAGCTCAATGATATGTCAAGAGAGGAACAACTCAATGGCATGAGCACTCTATCAAACTTGCTTACAAACAAATTAGATGAATGATAATAACAAAATAGTATCAATTGCAACAATTCACGAACAAATTAGGGACAAGCATATAAGTGCTGTTTCAAACCTCTACGTTGTTCACGAATAGCTTCATTGTCACGATATGGTTCCTTGTAAGATGATCTAGGTCCAAGGACAACCAAATGAGAGCAAGATAAGATATAAGGAGCTTTAAGAACTAAATTGGGTAGCTCCTTGGGACGAGATGTGACATTTTCCTCCTTTTGAGGGGATAACAAAATTAACACATCAATTCTTACTTCATTGATTCTCTCCTTGAATTCGGCAATCATTACATCCTTCCTTAAAGGCATGGGTTCTCTAACAGGTAATATACCTTTCAAATTATCAATCATGAAATGGTCATCTCCAACAAAGCTAAGAACCTCATCGACTTCACTCTCCTCAACCACTACTCTCTCTTGGCCATCCTCAACATTCACACTTGAAGAATCAATTAAGGTTAAGACACCACTTAAATCATTGTACAAGGAATAATCATCAACATGTATTATTTCATTATTAGAGCAACATGAGTCAGTAGCCATAGAGACATGGGAAGAGGGTAAAGAATGTATCACATCATATTCATCTTCCTCATCTTCCCAAAAACAATCATCATCACTATCGACATCATTCTCTTTATAAGACTGTTTAACATTAGGGTCAAGGGGAAGAGGGTCATGAAACTTATCAACATGCTCAGATTGCCACTCAATATAATATGAATCGAGTTCTTCTTGCGTCACACGCATATCAAAGTCATTAGTCACTTGTTCAACACAATCCTCTAAATTTTGACTAACTAGGTTAGTCTCGTTTGTGGAGGAAGTAACATTAACACAAGAAGAATTAACATAAGCCATTAAAGTATGTATCATATCCTCCGTAGAGATAACTGAGTTATCATGAATTATATCGCTCCCATTCTTCAGTGTCATGAGTTAAATGTTGAAAAATTTCCACTTCTCTACATAGCTTAACCCATTAATAAACTCTCCCCAACTTACGGAATTCACATTCATCATAGTATCATTGTTTAACCCATTATACACTATATGACATAGTTCTCAAGTTTGATACGAGTAACGACATCTACAGACATACTCGCTCAATCTATTAAAATATTTGTAAAATAATTCAGCCTTATATTGAGGAAAATTTAATCTCGCAACCATCTAACAGAGAATAAAGATTCAATAAACACAATTAACAAATATTGAAAATAACTAAGGCTCTGTTCTTTTGGGCTGAAATTGTCTTAACTGAACTGAACTGAACTTATTAGAGCTGAACTGAACTAAACTGAACTTAATGGAGCTGAACCGAACTAAACTGAATTGAATTGATATGAACTGAACTGAAATAATAAAAAGATTATGATGATAATCTTAACAATAATAATAATTATAATAATATTAATCATTAGTAATAATAATATTATATTAATATAATATAATATTAATCTAATTAAATATATAAAAAAAATAGTGATATAATAATAATATTATAATAATAATAATAAAATAGTCATAAATATATTGACAATAGTAATTAAAAAATAAATATGATAAGTAAAATAATAATATAATGTTATATTTTATATTATTAATAGTAATAATAATTATTAACATAATTAATAATAATATATTAAACATTAATATGTTGAAAAATATATTAATATAAAAATAATAATAACAATGAAGTGATAATAATGTTGAACTGATATAAAAATAACAATGATATGAGTGATAATTATGTTGAAATAAAGTAAGCTGAACTGAACTGAAATAATCTGAACTGAACATAATAGAGCTGAACTGAACTGAACTTATTGGAGCTGAACTGAACTTATAAAAACTGAAATTGAAGTGCAAAAGAACAGGGCCTAAGACTCTCAACAAGTACTAATGACAGACTCCCTAGGCTAAGACAAGTTAACTAACTAAAACTCTCTACACTAATACACAAAAATTATACTATTTCCTTCCCCGGCAACGATGTCAAAATTTGGTGAGCCAAAGTCGTATGCTCCAAAATGATAGATAATAAAGTCCTATTACCTTAAACTATATAGTAGAGGTAAGTCGGGTGTCGAATCCACAAGGAAGGCGATGTAATTAAAGTGTAAATAGTATAAGATAAAGTAACAATAAAAAAATGGGGTTTTTTGTGATTGATTATAACAAACATCCACTATCAACAAACCAATTGATCATCGATTGACTTAAACTCAATTACTCTCAAGTACTCTATTGTAGATATACAAGTTTTCTTATTCCTCTTAAGTTTAGTCAACTAAATCAAAACGCGGTATTAGAGGACCCTAATTATTGAAAAATCTAACCCAAGCGTCTAAATTTAATCCAACAACAACATTAACATTCAAAGGAAGCAATATAGATAACGATCTTTAACGCATAAAAATTATTAGGGTAAAGCTTGCTGCTTTAGTCTAGATTAATTAAACAATTACGGATTCAATATCTCAACTTGCAATAGATTAATGAAAACAAATACCAATTGATCATATTAGCAAGAGAAACAATAATAATAAAATAAGATCAAGAGATATAAACAATACTTGAGAAGTAAAGAAAGGAAGAACAATCTCACAATTAATTAAACAATAGCATCAATTTATCGATCCAAGAATGAGAGGATTAGTTCCTTATAATTATCTAAGCAAAAGATTAATTAGGGTTCTTATTCTATGTCTAATGATAATAATAATTATAATGGAAAACAATAAAAATAAGCCTTATGTATAGTAACTTTCTAAAACAAAGTAAAGAAATAAGGAAATATGGTGATGCGTGAAGCTGGCGATCCGCCACCCCTAATGGCGACCCGCCAGGCGGCTAGCCACCCTTGCTGGCTACTGAGCTGCTGAAAAATGGGTTTTCGGACTCACATGGCTACTCGTCAGCCTCGCCAGGCTAGCCCCAACTCTGCTTGCTTTGCTAGCATGGCTAGTCTCCTACTGCACTTGTTTCTTCGTCTTCTTATTAAAACAAGCCTTTAGCTTCCAACTCGAGTTTCCGATCTCATCAAACTTCCAAGCTAAGCTCCAATGTGACACCCTCAAATTTGCGGAAAGAAAAAAAATAATTTAAATACATAAAAGATACGAATATACATAACGAAGGTGTCATAAAATAAAAAGAGTCATTACAAAACGAAATACTATTCTACAAAAGAAATATACAAGACGGGAGACATATCTCCCGTATAAATACGGAAATAAAAGTGTGTACAATAATATACAAACTATGAACCGAATATAGGTCCAAGGTAAATACTTCGCTCGCTAGCTCGTCCAGGTACCCCAAATATGCAACACCACCTGTTCGACCGCATTAAATATAAACACGGAAGCCACAGTCAGTGGGGAGTAACTCCGAGTTCTCCCAGCCACGAAATGTCGAGTTTAATGAAACATGAATAACATAAAAGCAATGTATATGGAAAATACAAAACTTAAACATATATGATATGCTTTTCATTTTATGAAACAATTAACTAACATATAACCTAGCATATGAAAGCTATCATGTGAATCCGATAATAAAATATAACACGAGGTAGGGAAGCTGGTATGCTGGCTCAGCGGTTACCATGTAACATGGCCCTGATACACTCAAACCCTAATCAACACATAATCATGTGAATCAGTTAACAATCGGTAATCCAAACTCTATCAATCTTAGTCGGCTTGCATCTCACCTTCTAAAACTCATAGAATCATACAAACATGAAAGACCAATACTTCTACAAACAGGCATAAGTTCCTAGTACAGTCAATAGTCGACTTCTGTAACTCGAGGCTATACACAAGGTAGGAAAACATCCTAGTCCTAGACTGATCAGACCTAGCGACAACAGCTATTCCATTCCCCGTCCCATGACATAACCGTCTATGAGAAACTCTACTAGGCGACCCCCTAAGCAGAGATGGCTAGTACTTAAGCTGGCTCCAGTCCCCAAAACGGATCAGGCAGCCATGCCCCGACTTGGATATAAACCCACCAAGCCGAGACACAAAAGCTATCAACAAGTGAACATATACTCGTTAAAGACAGTACCTGCCTATCAATGTCATCGTCTAAGCTACTCATTTAGAATTAGAATGGTCAAGACGCCATATTCTCATAATTCTCTATGGGCACTTAGTCAACACGACACCAACCAAAACAGTCACGGGAACAACATCCTATCATGTGACTAATTTGCATATAAATCATAATCAAATATCATATCGCCTCATATCTACTAAGGCTAATTCAATAATTAAATAAAACCTTACTCGAAGACAAATCCCCGACCCGAGTCCCGCGACGGGTCATCAGTCAAAACGGGGCTGACTAGATCTTAGTTTGACCAAACCCGTTTGGTCAAACCGGCTAGAAACAGAGTCTTTTTCCACATAGACATAAAATCAACATATTCATTTCATGTTATTTTATTAAGACTTCTAACATGTGAATTATTATATCATACCCCAAAACCCGTTTGACTAAAAGGATATTAAATTAAACTACGATCCCGTCTTATAATTTCTAACATGTGAGAAATAATAATTTAATGAAAAACCTTTTTAATTAAATATTTTACTTATTAATATTTCTCGCTTGCTAATTATTACAAAACGCGATAAAAATGACGATAACTCAAAAACCGTCACAAGTACCAAAGTGGGACCCACGGGCTGAGTTTGGGCCGGACCCACATGGGCCTGATTTGGGCCCCACGGCCTGTTTTGGGCAAAATGGGCTGTTTTGGCCTTTTTAACGGTTTTACTAAAAACCGTTTCTAATTATTTCCCGCATGCTTTAACATAATTAAAAACCGTCAAAACAACAATTAAACAATCAAACATCGACACAACCCAAAGACCAAAACCCGGACCCAATCCAGACCGGGCTGGACCGGCCTGAACCGGTCAGACCAGGCCTGGACCGGCCGGTTCACAGCCCCAACACGGCCCATTCTCACGGTTCAAACAACCACACTTCCCAATTAATTCTAACATGTTTTAATTAACAACATCCATTTTTTTAAACATCCAATTTAACCATCCAACATACAACACTCATCATCATGAAGAAATCATAAAAATATAACAAGAACACCAACATATTTATAATTCCTACAACATAATAAATCAACCACTTATCATTATCATGATACTAACTAAAATCATAAAATCATAATCATATAAACAAAAACTAAAGATGAACCAAAAACTAAAGTAAACCAAAGCTATGTAACATTTATCCGTCGAGTAACTCGGAATCGTTACCTTAGCTAGCTAAAATCAAGTAGCACCAAAATAATAAGAACTAAGAACTAAGAAACCCGTCTTCTAGTCTTCTCCTAAGATATACGAGTCACCAAACTCGTCTTCAAAATCTTCCCCTATAAGAAATGACAAGAAAAACATTATTAGAACTTAAAATATGATTTTCCATAATTAAAGTGTTGAAAACGATTTTGTCGGAATTGGAAATAAAACGTACTTGAAGATGGGGAGCGAAGAGGAGGTCCTAGAAATATAAGTTAGGACGGATTTAATTAAGAAATGAAGGTTTTATGAAGGTTTTGCTCAAGAACGATGAAGAACGGATGAAGAACGCGAAGAACGCTCAAGAACGATTAAAGAAAGTGATATTTTGATCTTAATTTGATTTGTTGAAAAATGAAAAGTTGTTTGTGAGTAGGAATGAGTGGATGAGTGCCGTGTAAATATAGGCCAAAATAGTGAGTTGGGTTTTGAAATTGTTGTTATGGAATTGACCCGGTATAATAATTATATTACCGTAATTAATTAGATATTAAGTTAATTGAATTAAATATCAAGATATTATGTTATTGTAATGAAAAGAAAGAAAATATCAAGGTCAAAGAGAGAAGAAAAACCGTGAGGATAGGAGAGAAAGCGGGTCTGATTTTGAGCGATTTGCGTAATTTTCGTTAACTGATCGATAAAGTTGAAAATATCTTAGATATTCTTATTAATTTAATCAAAAGAATTAAAATATCTAACGTGAGTGGAAAACGATGACATGGGCGCGTGACTCATGCCAAAGTCGAGTTTCGATTTTGTTGCGCGCATTACGATGCGTCGGGAATAGTTAAATGACGTTCGGTTAAAACCGTAAACGTTATTCTTTAAATTCCGAATAAATTCAAAATAATTATATTAAATTATGATAAATCTTAATAAATCTAAATAAAAATAAATCAAAAATATTATTTTTTTAAATAAAATTTCGGTCCTCAAACTTATGAGACGAGTCGGGAAAAGTCAACGGAAGTCAAAGTTGACTGAAAAGTCGAGAAAAGTCAAAGATGACTTAAAAGTCAAGAAAAAGTTTAGGACGACTTAAAAGTCAAGAAAAGTCGATGACGACTTTTAAAAAGTCAAGGAAAGTCAAAGACGACTTAAAAGTCAAGAAAAGTCAAAGATGACTAAAAACGGTCTTTTCATGAAATCTCTCAGAAATTCCAAATACGAACGCGGAATTTCAAAATACGACTCGAAACAAAAATTCTATTTTAAAAACTTAAGTTCTACTGAAAAGTGTTAGTAAATATTTTTACTAGAAAAATTGGGTACTTTTCGGGTTGTTACAATCACCCCTCCTTTTAAAAAGTTTCGTCCTCGAAACTTAGAAGAAGGAAAGTAACATATATGTAGGTCTATTTCAAAATTGTTAAAAATATATTCGTAATAAAATTACAGGGTCTTATCACTGGGGCGGAAGGTTCTCGTCAGCTGTTACGAACACCAACGTCCCAAATCAAAGACTTTAAAAGATACATTTTCGCATCAATAAATGAGAAAACTAGTTATCGAACGTCTCCAATAACGAGTCTCAACACTCCTTGACGGTAAAACACTTGAAATCATAAAACATGTCTAAAGCTTTTAATTCAAAAACTTCATAGTAAGAATAATAACTCTATTATCTATTCCTAAAATTTCTAACTAAAGCTTATAGTAATATATCTAAGAGTAATGATACTCGATAGAAGGAACTGAATATTCGAAAGAATAAATCGAATAGAAAGAAGAAAGAAAGAAGGAAAGAATAAAGAAGAACGAAGGGTGAACCCCAATACTATCTTCCCTCTATGAAAATTCTAATGTCGATAGTAACTCGACAATACTAACTGTACAAGTAAACTAGTCCTCAAGGGAGTGCAATATATCCTCAACATTTCAATCATCGGATTCCTACCAAAATATTTCATAAGCATGCCACATCGAGTAGCAATTCCCAATTATTCCAATTCAATTAAAATCTTCTAAGGTCCATCGAAACTATTATTGGAAATCACCATCAAAATATTTATAATTAAGGAAACAAGACCGCTAACAACCACAAAGTAAAGGACTCACTATGAAATCCTTTAATCCAATTTATTCCAAAAATTCATTACCCCAACTTATTTACAATGAACCCTCTCATCCTCAAAAGTTGAATCTCGAAACCTCAAAGACATTAGTCCCACAAATCTCGATTCACTTAACTTTTGCCAAACATAGTGCAATGCAACCATAAATCAATTTATCTATTTTTTTTCCAAATTATTAATACATCGGTTTTCGCTTATGTCGATATTCCTCAAGTAGTCATCATATCCTAATTCCACAAAGTATTTATTCCCGTTAGGGTCCAACATTTAACGACAACAAATTCCCAAGTAACATTAAAAATCACTCAACTTTCTAACCATAACTACAACTATTATTAAGCTTATTTCGATCCTCAAAAGATATTGCAACTTCAAGCTTTCATATTTTAAAACCACTAGGAGAATTTCATCCTAAGTTTATCCTCAAATCCTCATAATTATCTAAACACGGAACTAGCTTAATAGGATGGTTAGTTACCATATTCGAAACTTCTTATTTACTCCAAAATAGACATATCATAAGCATGGTCTTCAAACCAATACTAAACTTCTAAGTCCAAAAGACTAAATTACTAATGAGTTAAGAAGTCATAGCCAACTCATTCGATCTTACCCCATCGAATATCATGAACTATTTACACACAATTCATGACAAGTATCTAGCATTAAAATCATTAAACATACCTTACCACACATTCCTCAAGGATACCAACTCTCACCACCATAGGGTGAAATTAGATCTATACCATTTTCCTCAAATCACAAGTTCCTTCCAACAAACACTAATATTCCACAAAATTCAAAGTTCTTCCGACTAAGTATAATATACCACAATCCGATTGTGATGACATCCATAAAAATGTTACAAGAAAGAGGTAAGGATACCAATGGTAAGATGGAGGAACTATCTAGAGAAATTTCCAAGAGGCAAATAGGTTGGAAGAGAAAGAAGCTCCTAGATAGAAGGAAGAGAGCATAATACTATAAGGACGAGAGAATTTATAGATGACTAAGGAATTCACTTTAATTAAGCTTGTAAATCTTCAAATCTTCGGTAGAGGATACTCCTTCTAGGTACACATATTCCACCCTAAGGCGTAATATTGCTCCTAGCAATCTGGCTAGCCACCCAAGCATAGCCTCCTTGGCAATTGTCTTCTTTATGAGGAGGGACCTGGTTGGCAGTAACAACGATCTCTTCTACCCGAGGTCCAACCGTCTTCATAAGAAACAAAACACATTAAGTTACTCCTAACAATTAGCATAAACAAATAGACTACAACATAAATCCTAATCTACCCATCCTACCATTCTATCTCACAAGTTTATTATTTTATTAAGGTCAAGTTATTTATACAAGGGTACACAAACGTGCGTCGGGAGCAAAAATGCTCTGATACCAACTGTGACACCCTCAATTTTGCGGAAAGAAAAAAATAATTTAAATACATAACGAAGGGTGTCATAAATAAAAAGGTTCATTACAAAAGAAAATTAATATTATACATAAGAATTATACAAGACGGGAGACATATCTCCCGTATAAATACGGAAATAAAAGGAGTGTATAATAATATACAATCCTAAGAACCGAATATAGGTCCAAGGTAAATACTTCACTCGCTAGCTCTTCAAGTACCCAATATTCATATCGACCACCTGTTCTAACCGCATTAATATAAACACGGAAGCCACAGTCAGTGGGGAGTAACTCCGAGTTCTCCCAGCCACGAAATGTCGAGTTTAATGAAACATGAATAACATAAAAGCAATGTATAGGGGAAATACAAAACTTAAACATATATGATATGCTTTTCATGTTATGAAACATATAACTAACAAATAACCTAGCATGTGAAAGCTATCATGTGAGACCGATAATAAACTATAACTCGAGGTAGGGAAGCTGGTATGCTAGCTCAGAGGTTCCTCTCAGAAACATGGCCATGATACACTCAAACCCTACTCAACACGTAATCATGTGAATGAATCATTACAATCGGGAATCAAACCCTATCAATCCTAGCCGGCTTGCATCTCACCTTCTAGAACTCATAGAATCATACATACATGAAATACCAATACTTCTACAAACAGGCATAAGTTCTTAGAACCGTCAATAGTCGACTTCTGTAACTCGAGGCTATACCACAAGGTAGGAAAACATCCTAGTCCTAGACTGATCAGACCTAGCGACAACAGCTATTCCATTCCCCGTCCCATGACATAACCGTACATGAGAAACTCTACTATGCGACCCCCTAAGCAGAGATGGCTAGTACTTAAGCTGGCTCCATTCCCAAAGTGGAACTCTTAGGCAGCCATGCCCCGACTTGGAGATAAGCCCCCCAGGCCGTGACACAAAAGCTATTAACCATGAACTATATACTCGTTAAAGATAGTACGGGCCTATCAATGTCATGGTCCAAGATACTCATTTAGAATTAGAATGGTCCAGACGCCATATACTCATAATTCTCTATGGGTACTTAGTCAACACGACATATATCATAAAATCAAACAGTCACGGAAAGAACTTCCTATCATGTGACTAATTGCATATAAATAATAATCAAATATCATATCGCCTCATATCTACTAAGGCTAATTCAATAATTAAATACAACCTTACTTGAAGACAAATCCCCGACCCGAGTCCCGCAACGGGTCATCAGTCAAATCGGGGCTGACTAGATCTTAGTTTGACCAAACCCGTTGGATCAAACCGGCTAGAAGCAGAGTCTTTATCACATAGACATAAAATCAACATATTTATTACATGTTATTTTAATAAAACTTCTAACATGTGAATTATTAAATCTTACGTAAAACCCCGCTTGACTTAAAGGATATCAAAATAAACTACGATCTCGTCTTATAATTTCTAACATGTGAGAAATAATAATTTTATGAACAACCTTTTTAATTAAATATTTTACTTATTAATATTTCCCACTTGCTAAATATTACAAAACACGATAAAAATGACGATAACTCAAAAACCGTCACAAGTCCCAAAGTGGGACCCACGGGCTGAGTTTGGGCCGGACCCACCTGGGCCTGGATGGGCCCACGGACAGAATTGGGCCTGTTTTGGCTGTTTTGACAATTTTAATAAAAACCGTTTCTAATTATTTCCCGCATGCTTTAACATAACTAAAACCCGTCAAAACAACAATTAAACAATCAAACATCGACACAACCCAAAGACCAAAACCCGGACCCACCATGGACCAACCCAGACCGGTCTGAACCGGCCTGGACCGGTCTGGTTGGTCCGGTTCAGCCACCATGCCCACGGTTCCACCACATCAAACACCACATAAATTTCTAACATGTTTTAATCATCAAACCACCATTTTAACAATCATCCCTACAAAATCATAACTTATTAAAATCATCCAAATTTATCAAGAACACTAAACTTGTTATAAATTCATACAAAATCATAAAAATCATAACTTATGGAAAATCATCAAAATTTACTAAGAACACTAAACATATTATAACTTCATACAAAATCATAAAAATCATATCTTATGGAAAATCATCCAAATTCATCAACATGATAAAAACCACTACTTATCATATTACTACCAAAAATCCATAAATCATAACAACATGCATAAAAACCAAAAGATGAACCAAAAATCAAGAAACAAAAGCTAAAGCTATGTTACTAACTAAAATCATAAAAGCCATAACATGAACCAAAACTAAAGACTATGTGACATTAATTCGTCGAGTAAATCGGAATTGTTACCTTAGCTAGCCAAAACAATTAGCACCAAAATAATAATAAGAAGTATAT
Organism: Heliosperma pusillum; assembly: GCA_022085475.1. Classification (NCBI taxonomy): domain Eukaryota; kingdom Viridiplantae; phylum Streptophyta; class Magnoliopsida; order Caryophyllales; family Caryophyllaceae; genus Heliosperma; species Heliosperma pusillum. The sequence continues at coordinate 21,710 of JAIUZE010003903.1, forward strand.
AATAAGAAACCCTCCTACTAATCTTCACCCAATATATCCGGAGTCTCCAAACTCGTCTTCAAAAATCGCCCCTATAAGAATAACAAGAAAACTTATCAGAACTAAAAAAGAATTTCCAAATTAAAGTGTTGAAAATGATCTTGACGGAATTGACATATAACCGTACTTGAAGATTAGAGAGCGAAGAGGAGAGTCTAGAAATATAATATTAGGATTAAGATTTAATTAAAACTAAGATTTTATGAAGGTTTTGCTCAAGAACGATGAAGAACAAATGATGAACGACGAAGAACACGAAGAACGATTAAAGAAAGCGATATTTTGATCTTTATTTGATTTATTGTAAAATGAAAAGTTGTTGGTGAGTAATGTGGGTTGTGTGTGCCGTGTAAATATAGGCAAATAAGGATGTCGGGTTTTGAAATTGTTGTTACGTAATTGACTCGCGTTTAATAATTATTTTACGTAAACGATTAAATATAATTAACGATAAAGTTAATTACAACAAATATCTAGATATTATGATTATTGTATCAAAAGAAATGAAAATATCAAGGGCTATTAGAGGGAGGATGAGCCGTGTAGAATTGTGTTTGTCGGATCAGTTTTGTAAACGATTTGCGTAATTTTCGTTAACTGATCGATAAAGTTAATACATATCTAGATATTTTGATTAGTTTATTCAAAACAATTAAAATATCTTATGGTGAGTGGAAAGCGATGACACGCGCGTGTGACTCATGCCAAAGTCGAGTTTCGATTTTGTTTCGCGCTTTACGATGAGTCGGGAATAGTTAAATGACGTTCGGTTAAAACCGTAAACGTTATTCTTTAAATCCCGAATAAATTCAAAATAATTATATTAAATTATGATAAATCTTAATAAATCTAAATAAAAATAAATCAAAAATATTATTTTTTTAAATAAAATTTCGGTCTTCATACTTATGAGACGAGTCGGGAAAAGTCAACGGAAGTCAAAGTTGACTGAAAAGTCGAGAAAAGTCGAAGATGACTTACAAGTCAAGAAAAGTTTAGGACGACTTAAAAGTCAAGAAAAAGTCAATGACGACTTTAAAAAGTCAAGGAAAAGTCCAAGACGACTTAAAAGTCAAGAAAAGTCAAAGATGACTAAAAACGGTCTTTTCATGGAATCCCTCAAAAATTCCAAATACGAACGCGGAATTTCAAAATAAGACTCGGAACAAAAATTCCTATTTTAAAAACTTAAGTTCTACTGAAAAGTGTTAGTAAATATTTTTACTAGAAAAATCGGGTATATTTCGGGTTGTTACATCAAGCATTCGTTGCATTCAGTTTGAAGAGGAGGAAATCCAATTTGTCAAAGGAGAATCAAGTCTTCAAATCATGACTCTCCTGCATATTTAATTTGCAGAAATTGAATCAGTAGAATAAATAGAGATTGTATCCGAAATCTTTTGATTAATAAAATTATTATTTTGTTTCATTATTTGTGTTTTTGTATTGTTATTTACAGATTAACACGAATTTGTTGTTACAACATCAAAGAACCAGACATAATCAAATCTCATCAATATCATCCTGACTTAGAACACTATTCTCATACACTATTTTGGTATAATTTGTTAACGATTCATTTTCCTATCTTTTATTATTGATTGACTCTTCCAATTTTGATTGATTAAGTATACTAATTATTCACTTAAAATGATATATTTTAGTATAAGTTTCGCAATTTTGGTTAAGTATACTATTCTCACGCAAATTTCACCTAATTTATCCAATTTGGTTTTTTTTCCCGTGTTTTATGTTTATAGCAATTTGGAGTTGATATCAAACTAGTATATATCCCGCGCGAATGCGCGATTTTTTAAAATTAAAATATTAGAGAATTTAACAATTACATCACTCGTATAACTCCAATTAAGATTTTTTTATACGATTTCCTATTATTAATGTTTTATATTAAGAGGTTGAAAAGAGAAGGTTCAACACTTTTAATTATAATAAAAAATTTCGGTTTTACTGAAACATAGTTAACTTTAGGATTTTTTTGTCAAATGACACCTAACATTTACACCTTTTGTAAAAATGGTAGCTAAAGTTTTTTTTTTTGCCCAAGAACACCTAACATTTCCTTTTTTTTTGTCGTATGGCACCAAAATGACTTTTCCGTCAAAAAAAGTCAACAAGCCGTCTTGACTAACGGAGCAAATGGTGACTTGACATTGTTTATATTTTCTCATGTTTTCCTCCAATTTAAACCTAATTTTCCAAATTCTCTTTTAATTTTTCTCTCCAATTGACCCCAATTTCCCTCCAATAAAACCCTTAATTAACCCTCAATTGAATGCTTTCATAATTTCATTCCTAAATTAAACCCCCAATTTCTTTCCTCATTATCCAATTTTATACTCATTCAAATAGTTGTTTTCCTCCCAGCCCACCATGTCCTTTCGAAGCTCATCCTCCAACTCATCATCTAGGGTTAGATGCAATTGTGGCACTCCTATGGCTGAGAAGATTTTATGGACACACCAAAATTCGGGCAGGAGATTTATGGCTTGCAAGTTCTGCAATGCGGAAACGAGGGTTACTAAAATTAAAGTTATCACAAACTATTAAAGTATTAACATTTGAAAAACTCAATGCAAAGAGTTTATTAATTTTAATCAATACAAAGTTAGGGTTAAATAAAGTACAATCACAAACCTTTGTTGATTTGGCCAATTGATGCCTTGTAATTAATTGGCGTCTCTTGCGCTGCCCCTTCTTCTTCTTCTTCTTCTTCTTCTTCTGCAAATTAATATTTGTTTGAGATGAAAATTAGGGTTAAATTAATTTGGTGATTGTTGGGGATGATAATGGGAAATGAGGGAGTGTGGAGTGATAACTGAAAGAAGGTAAGAAAAGATTAAATTAACAAAGCTGTCAAGTCACCATTTGCTCCGTTAGTCAAGACGGCTTGTTGACTTTTTTTTTTACGGAAAAGTCATATTGGTGCCATACGACAAAAAAAAGGAAATGTTAGGTAGTGTTCCTGGGCAAAAAAAAAAAAAAATTTAGCTACCATTTTTACAAAAGGTGTAAATGTTAGGTGCCATTTGACAAAAAATCCTTAACTTTATTTAAAAAATATCCACTAAAGGCATAGTATAAATATGAAGTAGCTAGTGACATTGCTAATACAATCACATAAGATAAGTTTTGTTATAAATATACTTAGTATATGCTAAATATTTTTTTTTAAAGAAATAACCATAATTTAAATGTTCACATAATATGGAGAAGGGGAAGATATTAAGTTTAAGTGTAAAAAATATATATATAATTTTGAAGTTTTGTTTTTTTGTAGAACTAAAAAAACTCTATGAATACTATTAACTTGCAGAGTTGCAGTACATAAGTTCGTATCAAAAGACAGAATAGTAGAATTATTAAAAAAACTTTAGTCTAAAAAGTGTTCGTGGTCATCATGTTTGAAATAATAACAGTAGAATATTTCTATCACATATACGTATATAATTTAATTTATGTAACAAAGTCAAAATATCCTATAAATATGTCTATAAGAATTGAAAAAATATTATACCATTTTTTATAAAGAATAGAGTTATTTATTATTTGGTATAATATGACCTAGTTATAGATATCATATATAAATATATAAGGAAGTCTATTTATGAAATAACTCATTTAGGCGGGAAAATTTTAGTAAGCTCTTAATCTTTTAGTATAAGGGGGATGTTTTTACGTTTGTTTATATACTGTTACTGTAGGAATGTCATTGAAGGAAGGAAGTAAAGAAGATGTTTGAACAAATTTATTATGAAATTAAATGCTTGAATAAAGATGTTCGAACAAGTATGGCTTTTTCGGAGAATAAAATAAAATAAAGCAGTCATGTTGAAGCAAAGATGTAGATTCAAATTTGTTCATTCTGAACATGTTGGTTTAAAGGAAATAGACATATAAGGGAAACAAATGAATGAAAAAATTGGAACCCATTTACCTTCAAATTGAAATGCTGACAATGATGAAAATAAAAATGGAGAGAAGGGAGTAAGGCATAAGGTAAAGGGTAAAATAGTCATATGTAACAAATATTAGAATGAAATTTTAAATATTAGATGAGATATTTTATTTTTTTAGCCAAAATTGTTAAATGAGAGCAATATTTGAACATAGTTGCATATATCAACTTTGGCAGCCCTTACGATAAAACGTTGCATTCGAGGTTGAGTGCCCGACCCGGTGAAGCAATGTGGGTGGATTAGGGAATGGGCTATAAGTAAGTCAGTAACTAAATGGCCCGGTTAAAAATGAGATCCATGAGAATAACAATGTAGTTGAGGTGACGAGTAATGAACTACTCTTTATTAAAATGAATATATCCGCCTTAAATTTAAAAAGATTAATATCTTAAATGAGACAAAAGTAAAAAAATGGCAGGGGAATAACAAGATGTCTTATCTATACAACTATACAAGTGAGTTATTATTTGACCTATCTTAAGTGTAAGACTGATTCTTCCGTCTTTAAATGAGAATTTGGGACAACTAATTGTATACTTAGCTTGGTAAGTTACTATATGTTGCAGTTATGATCATGATTATATATTTATACTCCCTCCATTTCATAAGTCGTTATATATGTATGATATATGTTCTTTGAAAAATTGAAAAGTTGGGTTTTTCTACCAATAAAATGACTTAGATTTACTCTTGTTTCTAATTGAAATATATAGTCTAATGTAAAGCGACTTATAAAGTGAAAATTTTGATTTTTACTAAAAACGACTTAGAGCATCTCAATGGTTAAAACAATGGACCTGCTTGCAATTTTTTAAAGTTTTCAAGCAGGTTGCTCACCATTGGAGAATGAAAAATATGACCCGCTTGAAAGTCACCCATGCTCTACCAAGTTACATGCTTGATTTCAAGATGCTTGCTCTTTATTGGTTAATTATGCAAAGTGGGTCTATTCAAAATACAAGAAGTGTGTAGCTTATCATTGTTTGAGTATGTAGCTTACTAGTATTGGTGTCCGGCTCCGCCCAGACTACCTATATTTATCATTAAAATTTATTTTAATTAAATATTCTTTAAAGTTATATAACTCATAAATTTATCATCGATATATTTTATTATGACATATCTTAAAATTACGATAACATAAATTATTAGACAATTCATTACTCCCACTATTAATATTTTACTTTAATCAATTGGTCGGCTAACTCTTCATATATACTTTTTTTTTATTGTTGGTATTGTTTCTTTTATTACATTCGTTATTACTATTGTTACTTTCACTACTCCCGTCGTTATTATTGTTACTTTCACTAATGCCGCATTAATATTGAAAATTTTACTTTCATTACTCCCGGTTCTAATATTGTTACTTTGACTATTGAACTGAGTGACTCCTATAATTTGATTAGCTGATGATTAAAAATGTAATTTGAGTACACATGAAATTTTAAGACGCTCATATATTTATATAAATATATAACATATATGTTAAATCAATTTAAAATAATTATGCAGTATTATATCTTTTGAAAACCGAGCTTGATTTATTTACCTTTTAATAGTTTCCAAATTATTATGTGTAAGTTAAATAATTATAAATTTTTAATATATATTCTATGCTACTAATTAATACCATAATTGATGCATGTTTATTTTAATAAAAATCACCCTATTTTTGTATTTTCTAAATTTATACTTCAAACAAAATTTTATAATATTTACATCGAAATCCCTTGATCGGGTCTATCACACAGTGCTATCGATTAAAAACTAAATAATATAATTAATTTATATAACTTTATTTAATTACATGGAGGTCCCTTGGTTTCAGAATTTAATATACAGTATAGATAAATAATGAATCATTATTTATAGATGAGTTTTGTATAAGGAAATTACCATAATTGACTGGTGAGAAACTTAGTAATTACATTGACCGCCTCAATTGCCTTCCCAGAATACAAATGGAAGACGGTTATACAAACAACTGATCGTATTTAAACCCTTCCCTCAATCTAATATCCCATAATCCTTTCAAACTCAGCTTTTTCCATTGTTTAAGCCATAATTCACCAAATTTAGATGTATAAGTAAATATATAAACTTATTATTAGGTGCAACTAGGGGTGCTAACGAGTCGAGCCGAGCCCGAGCTTGGCCTTGCTCGGCTTGTGCTCAAGAACCAAAACTCGAGCTCGAGCTAACGCGAGCTTGAAAAAAATGTGCTCGTAAAAAAGCTTGCGAGCTTTAACGCGAGCTCGAGTCAAACTCGAGCTCAAATCGAGCCAAACTCGAGCTCAAATCGAGCCTATATATAATTGTTGATTTTTGATTTTTTTTTCTTCCAATATTTTCAATTTATAGGCTCGAAAGATATATGTAAAATAATTTGGCAAATAAGTTAGAAATTTGATATATGTGATACAAATATATAATAATGTTAAAATATTTTTATAAAATATGTGGAAAATCTTCTCTAATCACACAAATTCGAGCTGCTCGCGAGCTTTTCGAGCCGAGCCGGTGTTTGCTCGGCTTGACTCGTTAAGCTCTTGATACGAATTTCGCAGCGGAATAAAGTAACAAAGATATGTGACTAGCGAACTAAACCTATAGTTCGATAATCGTGAGTCAAACCAAGACCTATTGATTTGATACTCGAAGAACTACGCAAGAAAACGCGATCTTACGAAGCCAAAAGAATTGCACGCAACAACTCAAGAAAGTTTCACACACAGTGAGTTTTGTTTTCAACTTTGAATGCCTTGCTCTTTAATAAGAAAGGGCTATAAATAGCCAAAAAACAAAGGAGCTACACAGCATAAATGACCAGCAATTAACTACCAATTAAGGCCATTAAACTAGGAAATAAACTAAATAAGGAATCTAATTAAAGCTGAAAATAAAGTAGGATTTTAATCCTTTATTCAAACAGTAACTGATGAAGTCTTCAATGCCTTCAACCCGCCTTCTACGCAAACGGATCAAACAGCCCCGACCCATGAACCCAAACAAACATGCCGACATCTCGGCACAAAATATTGAGCTTGGGCTTCGACCATTCCAGAGTGTCGTTGCTCGGAGCCTAGAAACAAGGTCACCGCTATCGAACCCGTATCATCCCCTCCCTCTTGAAAGGGAATTGACCTCAATTCCGTAAGTCTATCATCTTCCAAATACGGTGTGAGATCGCCCACATTAAAAGTAGCATGGACGCCATACTCCCCGGGTAGCTCGACATGGTATGCATTATCATTGACACACTTGGTAATTGTATACGGACCCTCGGCTCGAGGCATAAGTTTATTCTTACGCTTACCCGGAAATCGCTCATTCCTCAAATTAAACCACACCAAATCACCTTCCTTGAATACGCGGGCCTTTCTATTCTTGTTGGACTTGCGTTGGTACTCGGCATTGACGGATTCAATACACTTTCGAACATCCTCGTGAAGTTTCACCATTGCCTTCACCTTAGATTCGGCATCCTTGTGTACTAGATCATCCTTGGGCATTGGAATTAAATCCAACGGCATATATGGATTAATCCCATACACCACCTCGAAAGGTGAATGACCCGTAGCATATGTTGGCGAACGCTTATAAGCGAATTCCGCGTGGGACAACTTCACATCCCAGTCCTTTTGCGTGCGACTTACCAGCCCCCGTAGTAACACGCCCAAAGTTCGGTTAGTTACCTCCGTTTGACCATCCGTTTGCGGGTGATGGGATATACTAAAGAGTAACTTGGTTTCAACTTTTCTCCATAAGGTGTTCCAAAAATAACTCAAGAACTTAGAATCCCTATCCGAGACAATAGTCTTAAGAATGCCGTGGAGCCTAACAATTTCTCGATAATATAAGTCCGCCACATTACTTGCATCATCGGTTTTATGGCAAGCAACAAAGTGAGCCATTTTTGAAAATCGATCCACCACCACCATAATAGCATCCTTACCACGTTGAGTACGGGGCAAAACAACAATAAAGTCCATGGATACGTCCTCCCAATGTCTAAGTGGAACCGGCAATGGTCTAAGTGAGCCATTTTTTTTTTTTGAAGAATAAAATTTGGGCGAGCCTAAATGCCTAGGACCGTCTCGATAAAAGGAAATCAAGAGCCGAAGCTCTGATACCACTTATGATACGAATTTCGCAGCGGAATAAAGTAACAAAGATATGTGATTAACGAACTAGACCTATAGTTCGATAATCGTGAGTCAAACCAAGACCTATTGATTTGATACTCGAAGAACTACGCAAGAAAACGCGATCTTACGAAGCCTAAAGAATTGCACACAACAACTTAAGAAAGTTTCACGCACAGTGAGTTTTGTTTTCAACTTTGAATGCCCCAAAACCTAACAATACCAAAGACTATAAATAGCCTACAAAGACCACTGTTTTAGACAACACTAAAAGACTCCTAATGATAAACTTAATAGACAATTAAAGCCATTAACTAGGCAAATTAAGGACCCCTAAATGCAGAATTAAAAATACAAATGAATGGAAATAAACACCCAACTAAATAAGGCATTAACACCCCTTTATTGACTCAAAAGAAAGAGCAACTTGAAAGTCTTAGAATAACTAGCCCCTTAGACGGATCCAATGCATGATAATAAGCAAACGAAACGAGCCTTCGAGCT
>JAIUZE010003905.1:0-35667 GCA_022085475.1 Heliosperma pusillum
GCGGTCACTCATGATAGCTCTCCAGGCTGTGTACATGGCCCACAGATCAACACGGGTCCTTTCCAGCGCATTTTATCCTCACTCATGCACATCCCGGGAACCTTTCCAGGAGGTCACCCATCCCAAGACTACTCTCAGTCAAGCACGCTTAACTTTTGAGTTCTTTTGCATGGCTGACCAGAAAAGAAAGTGCACTTTGTTGATATGAGTAGTACTTTCAATCCCTTTAAGCACTAGTCATTTAAGCTTATCGATTGACCTCTTCAACTAACGTGGGGTGTTACAAGTGCGCCAATAATAAAGTTTATTATGGAATATAATTGGGATAATTATTGACTATATATATGATTAGTCAGTTGATTAACGTAAATCAATAACGGTTGGCTAACTAGAGTTTGACGTTATGGTCGTTTGACGGCGGTGATCAACTGATCCCTTTCGGTCACACCTAAAGGATGAAATCCAAATAGTAACTAATTATTTGTATACGATACAGTTAATTAGTACATTACATATATTCGATATGTACGAGAGTTAATTATTAGAAAATGAGTTGAGAACTCAAATTCGATTAAGCTTATTTTTCAATTATGTGATAATTGACTAATAATTTATATCTTATTTTAATACGATTAAATAAGATTTAACTTAGTAAGTAATCGTTAACTTATACTAAATTAGTTGAGGGTTTGAGATAGAGGTAATTAGTTAATTATATTTACAAGGAGTTGTAAAATAAATTAACTAAGCATTGTGGGACCCATTATATATTGATATAATGGTAAAATATTACTTAAAATGTTAAGTACATATTATTTATTTAATTGAGTCATATAATTGTTATATGATCAAATTAACACTTAATTATACAAGATAATTAACCATATGATCAATAAGTATTTGTGAGACAAATATCAAAAATCAAAATGGACCTAACTAGGCCAAAATGGCCGGTTGGATTGTAGTTGGAAGGGTGATGATTTTTGTTCTTGTTTTTACTCTTTAGTTACTTATTGAAAGTGACATAACAAGTAGAAATAATCATCATATATACTACAACACTCCACTCTAATGCATGTGATCAAATTGAACAAAATAATAGTCCATTTTTGGACTATGTCATCCGGCCAATTTGGCTTTATAATGAACAATTGTTGTTCATCATTAAACACTTCATTTTGTGCAATTGTCATACTTCTTTCTAAAATACTTCCTCTCATTAAAACTCTCAAATACTAATATTTACTAAGTATTACTAGTGTAGTAATATAGTCATAATATTAGTAGTATAATATCTATCTTATTATCTAGTTAATAATAAGGGTAGATTATTTGGTTCATCTTGGTGCAACTTGAAAGAGGTCTTCTAGTTTGGAGATTTCTTGTGTTCATCCATATTTGTAGCTCAAGAACAACAAGAAGGAGTTCTTGTTGTGCCCTTATATTTTCCATATCAATGTGAGGAAATTTCTTCTCTTATATAAATGTCTTTATATTTACATGCATATTACATAGATCATTATAAACTAAATTAATAAGTAATTTAGTAAATAATTAGAGGAGTCTAATTAAGGTCTATGGACTTTCAAGTGTCACTTCAAATTTGAACCAATATTTCCTATTTTACAAAAATTTGAGTGATGAGTGTACCGTGAGAGTCCATTGTCAAAAAGATCATGCAAGAGCTGTAAAAGTCCGAAGAATATTTTCTATGCTGCGCCGTTATGTAAATCTCAACCATGTTTCGCATTTTTCTTTCGCCCTTGTTGTTGTGGGTTTGTGATTCATCTACTTGTAAGAGCTTACGTTTTGAGATTTGTATGATAGATTGATCATCGCTAGCTACCTTTGTCCTAGTTATGCTTGTTATATTTGCTTGAGGACAAGCAAGGGTTTAGCTTGGGGGAGTTTGATAAGTGATATTTTGTATTGATTTATCCCCCGTTTTAGCTTGATTTCTATACGATTTATGCACTTTGTTAAGTGATTAACGAGCTAATATTGCTATTCTAGTTGTTTTGCGTGTTTTGACTCGTTTTATAGGAAATGAAGCGGTTTTGCTATATTTTCCTACTTTATGGAGCAAAGACACTAGGATACGAGTTTTCAAGGAATTGATGATAGCCAGTTCACGATTTGATTACAATTCCGCTACATCTTTCCTCGAATGGACTCAATTTAGATTTTTGGCTTTGAACTTTAAAAGAAAACTCAACCCAAGTCAAGAGGAGATCAGCCCAAGCCCAATTCCGTAGTGCATTGACCAAAGACTAAGGCATAGGATTCCGTGCCTAAGATGAGAAGACGGAAAATCCGACTTACACAAAAACCCGATCGGATTACCTGTTACCCGATCGGGTATTCCTGCAAGAAGACGTTACTTGGCTCTTCTTCAATCCGAGCTTAAATGGGTAGTTTAATGCATTGACTAGGGTACGAATTTGCAAGAGGATCAGCAGCCATGCAGCCTTATAAAAGCTAATGATCATCACACACAACATATCAATCTTTTTATCATCAACTTTTCCAATAATCTATTATCATATTTACATATCTTTTAGCATACTTTCTTACAAGTTTTTATAGCTTACTTCTTAGCATTTCCCTAGTGTTTACTTAGTTTCTGTTATTTGGTTGGATATTTGTTCTTACTTTCATTCTTATATACTCATATTCCTTATCGGTAATTCTCTAATCTTGATTTACTTATGCAATTTTAATCATCATGAACTATAATCTCACTAGTATCATTTTCATAATATTGTTGTTAGTAGGAAATCAACCTAAAATTAATCTAGTTAAAACCAAAACATCATTTAACATGTCACATCATAAATCGCCTAATCATATAATCCTAAAAATTGTCATTAGAATCATTGTTAATGTAATCACCATGATCACTTTAGTATTTGCATTTCATAGTTTAATTTCATACATCTTTTTCTTACTAATCTACTTAATCACATAATCACATAGATTAGATTAAATCTAATATTGTAATATTATCATTGTGTAAATAAAATAAATAGAGTTGTAATATTTGAAATGATTTACGAGTTAAACAAATTATAAGAAGAGTAGTTACCAATTGAACCATCTAATTGTTTCTTCCTTTGGTCGTGTCAAATTCTATAACTTTGTTTAGTGGCCATAAGTAATTGTTTGTATTAGTCATTTCTATCTTTATGACGAGAGTTTGGATATGAATTACGACTATCAATAGGGGTTTAGTGACTTAACCATGCTGAAAGGACGTTAGGACCCACTAAAAGGTCGGTACGAATACGGAAGGAATATACCGCTACAAGGCCTAGACAATCATAGTAATTCTAATATTGGTATCTATGAAACTTTTAACTAGTTTTACATGTATTTCTCTTTCACTATATCGACTTGATTAGTTAGTTTACTTTATCGTTTTAAATAGTTTATTTTACTGTCATTTTATTTCTATTATTAGATAGTCTATTTTATCGTTATCTAGATAGTTTATTTTATCGTCTTTTTATTTCCGTACCTAGATAGTTTATATTATTATCACTATCTTGTTTACTAGTTTAGTTAATTAGACTTTTAATATTGTCATTTAAATACCGTCTTAGATAGAATTTAGTTGTTAATATTCATATCAGATTTAACACCCCGCAAATTTGGACCGTTATTATATTTTAAAGATAATATTTTAAATCAACTTTAATTTAATATTAATTTAATTGAAATAATAATAATTCGACAAAATATAATTTTATTTTATTTTGAAGTAATATAATTATTTTTGATAGTTTGGAAATGTTTAAAAGTAATTTAAACTATATTTAAACCTTTTTCTTTAATAAAAGAGTATTTCAAAGAAAAGTCGTAAAAATGAGATTTTCCATTTCTTACGGTCGTTGGGTAAATGAGTTAGGATATTAGGCATAGGAGTACTTAATTTTCTAGTAAACTCGTGTTTAAAAACTTTAGCGTTGTCGGAAATCGCGTTTGACGAATAATTCGAATTCCCGTCAAATCGAACCAAAACCGAGTAAAAAAAATAGACCCAATACCCATGATCCTTATGGCAACCAGCCAGCCTTCCCCTCTCCCTTAGGTTTCATTTTCATTTTCATTTTTTCGTTCTATCAACATCAAAAATAAAAAAAAACTTACAATCGTAATTTCAGCATAACTTCTTCGTTTCTAGTCCGATTTTCGCAAAATTTATATATTCGGAATCCTCTCTTCAAGATCTACATCCTAGTATGTTTTAATTCCAGTTTCCCTAATTTCGATTTAAGCTTATTTTTGGGTATAATTTCGGTTTATGTGATAATTGTTGTGTTTTTGTTGTTTTAAATAGGTGAAGATCATGAAGACGACTTAGGAGACTCATATATAGTAGAGGACGAAGGGTAGTCGCGGTTTTTAGGGTTTTCTCAAGGGTTACTTTCGTTTTTCTAGCTTAAGGTAACTATTCCGAGTTACTCGACGATATAATGTCACAGTTGTTATGTGTTGGATGTTATGTGAGTAGTAATTTGTTAGGTTTTATTCATATGAATTATTGTTGTTAAGTTTATTAGTTTTATGGTTATTTCATATGTTTGTAGTGTTGAATTGAATTGATAATGGTTGTGTGTTGTTGGAATGGTTTTGTATCATTGTTGAGACGGGTTTTGGATGGAAAAGAAAGGAGATAGTAGGGCTGCCCAAAACAGCCCCAAAACAGGCCGTGTGTGGGGCGTGTTTGTGGCGTGTTTGTGGCATGTGTGTGGCCGGGTTTGGCTGTTGTTCGGGTTGTGTGTTTGAGCCTTTGTTTGATGCTTTGTGTTTGTCATTTGTACAATTGAACATGTTGATATTTTGGTGTATTAGTAATTTTTATTATTATGAGAAATTGTTGGAAATGGGTTAGCTTATAAGTTGGAATAATTTTTCCTTATGTTGATAATTTTCACATGAATTGTATTATGTTGAATTGTGTGATTTGAGTCAAAATGAGTCAAGACTCTGAGCTGGGCCAATATGACCGAATGAGTTTGGTCAAATTAGGTTTAACCGGTCAGCCCTGATTTGACCAATGACCCGTCGCGGGACTTGGGTCGGGGATTTGTCTTTGGGGTAAGTTTGGATGACTATGGTTGATATTGAATGTTATATTTTAATGCCTTGGCCATGTTGGTTTGGAATGTTGGATTGTCATTTGATTATATTTGTATGTAGTCGTCCATATGCTAGCTTGTGATCATTTGTATTTACAAGTTTGGACTTTTTGCTCCTTTTATTGTTAAGTTGGCTAAAGTATTCACTTGGGACGAGGTCTTAAGTGAGTATTTTCAGTTATTGTCATAGATAGGTCATTATAGTCTTTGACGAGTGTATGTTCACGGCTTAATAGCCTTTGTGTTCCCGGCTTGGTGGGTTTATATCCAAGCTGGGGCATGACTTTTCTGCCTATTTTGTGAGTGGATGGTCAGCTTAAGTACTAGCCAACCCTTTGGTGGACTCCTTAGGGTACTCATGTGGTTTTATCATGAGTCTTGGGTGCGGTGGTTTTATCCGCATTTCTCTAGGTCTGCGCAGTCTAGGATTAGGGTTGAGTTGTATCTTGGCCATGTTTTAAATGTAACCTCTGAGCTAAAATACTAGCTTCCCTACCTCGTGGTATAGACTCGAGTTACAAAGTGACTATTGACTGTACTAGGAACTTATGCCTGTCTCTAGATATATTGCCCTTTCTTGTTTGATGATTCTATGAAACATAGAAGGTGAGATGCAAGCCGGCTATGGTTGATAGAGTTTGGATTCCCGTATGATACGTGACTCACATGATAGTGTAGCTTGAGTTGGTCTAGTATTCACATACTAGGACTATATGTTATTTATATTGAATTTCACATGAAAAGCTTGATGGTTTAGCCTTTAAATGGGCTAGGTATTATATTTGCTCATATTTATATGCTTTCATGTTATATTAACATGACATTTCGTGGCTGGGAGAACTCGGAGTTACTCCCCACTGACTGTGGCTTTCGTGTTTGTATAAAATGCGCTTGACAGGTAGGTGATGCTTATATGGGGTACACGGACGAGCTAGCGAGCAAAGTAACCTTGGAACTTAGATTGGTTCCCATTTTGTAGTGACATGTATGTCACACTTTTAGAGACATATGTCTCCCTCTGTACATTTGTTTTGTATCATTTTGTTCTTCGCTATTTATAGCGATGGTTATGTAAATAAGTTTGTTTAGACCTTGCATGTTTTGACACCTTCTATTAGGATATCTTTATAACAGGTTCAGGTTTTAAAAATTACCGGTTTTTACTCAAATGAACCTATTACAAACATATCCATGCAGTTTTTATTTAGAAATTACGTGTTTAATTTTTCCGCGATTTTTGAGGGTGTCACAGTTGGTATCAGAGCTTATTTGCTCCCAACGCACGTTTGTGCACCCTATTATAAATAACTTGACCTTGAAATAATAAACTTGAGAGATGGGTAGGATGGGTAGATTTAAGACTTTATGTTGTAGTCTCTTTGTGATTGCTATTTGTTAAGTAAGTCTTTGTTAAGTAAGCCAATGTCTTCTTTTGTAAGATGGCTCCTCCAAGAAAAGTTGTAGGTAATGCAATCCTACAAGCTCTTACTCAGATTCTTCAGAATCAACAAAACCAACCTGTTCCTGCTCCTCTTCCTACTCCGCCTCCAGAAGGTGCCCCTGGCACTTATACTTGGGTGGCAAATCAATTAACTCGAAACAACACCAAGACGTATGGTGGTGAAGTAGATCCAGTGGCACTCGCTGAATGGTTCCGTGAATTGGAGAAGAGTTTTGCCTTGTATGAAGTTCGTGAAGGTGACAAGGTGAAATTGGCTTCTCATTTCCTTGTGAAAGAAGCGGATAGATGGTGGTCTATGACTGGTCCCACTTCTATTCTTGAACCTGGCTTTGGTTGGGATCGCTTTAAGGATCTAGTTGAAACTAGATTCTATCCAAAAGAGCTGAAACAACAAAGACTTAAAGAGTTCATGGAATTGAAGCAAGGAAAGCTTTCTGTTCAAGCCTTTACCGATAAATTCAATGAACTTTCTCACTATGCCACTAGACTTGTCAAAAATGAAGATGAAAAAGTTTTCTTTTATCGTGAAAAGCTTACTCCAAAGCTTAAGAGTATTATTCGTAGAGATTCTACATCCTTTGTCTCGATCTACGATGATGCCTTATGGGCCGAGAGCTCTCTTAAAGCTATTGATGAAGAGGCTCGTGCTTCTAGTACATCTCTTGGCACGAGGCCATTCTATCCTACTCCTAGGCCTTACGTTGTTCCTTCTAGGCCTTATGTTGCTTCTTCCATTCCCTCTTATCCTAATAAGAGAAGGTTTATTCCGAGTGGTCAAGCAAATCAAGGTTATTCCGAACTCTTCTCGTGAGGTTATTCCTTTTTCTTACGTATTCTCCGCGTTAATAGTCCTTGCTTAGTGTTTAGAAACCGTAGTTAGAATTTAGTTATAGCTAGTGGAGGTATTACCCTTATTATAAAAATTTTAAACTAAAGGTGTTGAAAATATTTTAATGTTTTTCACTGGTTTTAACGTCAATGGGTGTTAAAGCTTGTTATTGGGGACGTCCGATAATTAGTTTGCTCATTCGTTGGTGTAAAAGTGTATTTTTATGTCCTTGAATTGGAATATTGATGTTCTTGAGTGATCGACAAGAGTATCTCCGTTCCATTGAAAGGACACTTATATTTTCATACGTTCATATCTTGAAAATTTTATTTATTTGCTTTTAAAAGATAGACTTATATATATACAATGATTCTTTCTTCTAAGTTTCGGGGACGAAACTTTTTAAAAGGAGGGATGATTATAACACCCCGTAAATTTGGACCGTTATTATATTTTAAGAGTAATATTTTAAATCAACTTTAATTTAATATTAATTTAATTGAAATAATAATAATTCGATAAAATATAATTTTATTTTATTTTGAAGTAATATAATTATTTTTGAAAGTTTGGAAATGTTTAAAAGTAATTTAAACTATATTTAAACCTTTTTCTTTAATAAAAGAGTATTTCAAAGAAAAGTCGTAAAAATGGGATTTTCCATTTCTTACGGTCGGTGGGTAAATGAGTTAGGATATTAGGCATAGGAGTACTTAAAATTCTAGTAAACTTGTGTTTAAAAACTTTAGCGTTGTCGGAAATCGCGTTTGACGAATAATTCGAATTCCCGTCAAATCGAACCAAAACCGAGTAAAAAAAAAAAAGACCCAATACCCCATGAGCCTTATGACAGCCATCCTTCCCCTCTCCCTTAGGTTTCATTTTTCTTTTCCCCAATTTGTTCTACCAACATCAAAAATCAAAAAAAAACTTACAATCGTACTTTCAGCATAACTTCTTCGTTTCTAGTCCGATTTTCGCAAAATTTATATATTCGGAATCCTCTCTTCAAGATCTACATCCTAGTATGTTTTAATTCCAGTTTCCCTAATTTCGATTTAAGCTTATTTTTGGGTATAATTTCGGTTTAGGTGATAATTGTTGTGTTTTTGTTGTTTTAAATAGGCGAAGATCATGAAGACGACTTAGGAGACTCATATATAGTAGAGGACGAAGGGTAGTCACGGTTTTTAGGGTTTTCTCAAGGGTTACTTTCGTTTTTCTACCTTAAGGTAACTATTCCGAGTTACTCGACGATATAATGTTACATTTGTTATGTGTTGGATGTTATGTGAGTAGTAATTTGTTAGGTTTTATTCATATGAATTATTGTTGTTAAGTTTATTAGTTTTATGGTTATTTCATATGTTTGTGGTGTTGAATTGAATTGATAATGGTTGTGTGTTGTTGGAATGGTTTTGTATCATTGTTGAGACGGGTTTTGGATGGAAAAGGAAGGAGATAGTAGGGCTGCCCAAAACAGCCCCAAAACAGGCCGTGTTTGTGGCGTGTTTGTGGCATGTGTGTGGCCGGGTTTGGCTATTGTTCGGGTTGTGTGTTTGAGCCTTTGGTTGATGCTTTGAGTTTGTCCATTGTATATTTGCACAAGTTGACATTTTGGCGTTTTAGTAATTTTTATTGTTATGAGAAATTGTTGGAAATGGGTTAGTTTATATGTTGGAATAATTTTCCTTATGTTGATAATTTTCACATGAATTGTATTATGTTGAATTGTGTGATTTGAGTCAAAATGAGTCAAGACTCTGAGCTGGGCCAATATGACCGAATGAGTTTGGTCAAATTAGGTTTAAACCGGTCAGCCCTGATTTGACCAATGACCCGTCGCGGGACTTGGGTCGGGGATTTGTCTTTGGGGTAAGTTGGGATGACTATGGTTGATATTGAATGTTATATTTTAATGCCTTGGCCATGTTGGTTTGGAATGTTGGATTGTCATTTGATTATATTTGTATGTAGTCGTCCATATGCTAGCTTGTGATCATTTATATTTACAAGTTTGGACTTTTTGCTCTTTTTATTGTTAAGTTGGCTAAAGTATTCACTTGGGACGAGTCCTTAAGTGAGTATTTTCAGTTATTGTCATAGATAGGTCATTATAGTCTTTGACGAGTGTATGTTCACGGCTTAATAGCCTTTGTGTTCCCGGCTTGGTGGGTTTATATCCAAGCTGGGGCATGACTTTTCTGCCTATTTTGTGAGTGGATGGTCAGCTTCAGTACTAGCCAACCCTTTGGTGGACTCCTTAGGGTACTCATGTGGTTTTATCATGAGTCTTGGGTGCGGTGGTTTTATCCGCATTTCTCTAGGTCTGCGCAGTCTAGGATTAGGGTTGAGTTGTATCTTGGCCATGTTTTAAATGTAACCTCTGAGCTAAAATACTAGCTTCCCTACTTCGTGGTATAGACTCGAGTTACAAAGTGACTATTGACTATACTAGGAACTTACGCCTGTCTCTAGATATATTGCCCTTTCTTGTTTGATGATTCTATGAAACATAGAAGGTGAGATGCAAGCCGGCTATGGTTGATAGAGTTTGGATTCCCGTATGATATGTGACTCACATGATAGTGTAGCTTGAGTTGGTCTAGTATTCACATGCTAGGACTATATGTTGTTTATATTGAATGTTTTACATGAAAAGCTTGATGGCCTGGCCTTTATATGGGCTATGTATTTTATTTGCTCATATTTATATGCTTTCATGTTATATTAACATGACATTTCGTGGCTGGGAGAACTCGGAGTTCCTCCCCACTGACTGTGGCTTTCGTGTTTGTATAAAATGCGATTGACAGGTAGGTGATGCTTATATGGGGTACACGGACGAGCTAGCGAGCAAAGTAACCTTGGAACCTAGATTGGTTCCCATTTTGTAGTGACATGTATGTCACACTTTTAGAGACATATGTCTCCCTCTGTACATTTGTTTTGTATCATTTTGTTCTCCGCTATTTATAGCGATGGTTATGTAAATAAGTTTGTTTAGACCTTGCATGTTTTGACACCTTCTATTAGGATATCTTTATAACAGGTTCAGGTTTTAAAAATTACAGGTTTTTACTCAAATGAACCTATTACAAACATATCCATGCAGTTTTTATTTAGAAAGTACGTGTTTAATTTTTCCGCGATTTTTGAGGGTGTCACACACCACCTGCTAATGTAAAAGGAATCAGGAGTTTCCTTGGCCACGCCGGTTTCTACCGACGATTTATAAAAGATTTCTCAAAAATAGCCAAGCCCCCGACTGAGCTCCTTTTTAAGGATGCACCTTTTAATTTCACAAAGGAATGGCTTGAGGCATTCAACAAAATCAAACTCGCTTTGATCACCGCACCTATAATCCAGTCACCTGATTGGAATCTTCCATTCAAACTTATGTGCGATGCGAGTGATTATTCCGTTGGAGTTGTTTCAGGGCAAAGAAAGGAAAAATTCCTTCATACAATTTACTGTGCTAGTAAAACCTTAGATCCTGCCCAAATCAACTATGCCACCACTGAAAAAGAACTTCTTGCCATTGTCTACGCCTTAGACAAATTCCGTTCATACCTTATAGGATCAAAAGTTATTGTTTATACTGACCATACTGCTTTGAAATATCTGCTTTCAAAGAAAGAGGCAAAACCTAGACTTATCTGATGGATCTTACTCCTTCAAGAGTTTCATTTAGAGATCCGGGATAAGAAAGGAGCAGAAAATGTAGTCGCTGACCATCTCTCAAGGATAAGTGTAACTGAAATAGGAATACCAACGCCAATTAATGATTCGTTTGCTGATGATTCATTAATGGCAATTGCTGACTCTTCTCCTTGGTATACTGATATTGCCAATTTTCTTGTCAGTCGCCAGCTACCTTTTAACCTTTCTTATAACCAAAGAAAGAGATTTTTGCATGATGCAAAATTCTTTTATTGGGATGGCCCTTATCTTTTCAAGCAGTGTTCAGATGGTCTGTATAGACATTGTATCCCCCAGTGGGAAGTTAAAGGAATTTTAGAAGGATGCCACTCATCTGCTTATGGTGGTCATCATGGTCCGTCCAAGACCGTAGCCAAAGTCTTACAATCCAGGTTTTTCTGGCCCTCGATGTTTAAAGATTCCAAAGACTTTGTTATGGCTTGTGATGCTTGTCAACGAATGGGTCAAATATCCAAGAGACATGAAATGCCTCAAAACGGCATATTAGAAGTCGAAATATTCGATGTCTGGGGTATTGACTATCAAGGATCATTTTCTTCTTCTAATGGAAATCGTTACATCTTAGTCGCTGTCGACTATGTTTCTAAGTGGGTAGAAGGAATTGCCACTTCCACCAATGATGCTAGAGCTGTGATACGGCTATTTAACAAGATCATTTTTCCACGTTTTGGTATACCCAGAGCCGTGATAAGTGATCGAGGAACTCATTTCAGAGAAAAGCAGTTAGACACTCTGCTTGCCAAGTATGGTGTGTATCACAGATGAGGTTTAGCCTACCACCCTCAGACCAGCGGTCAAGTAGAAGTCTCAAACAGAGAGTTGAAAACAATTCTTCAGAAAGTAGTCTCACGATCTAGAACAGATTGGATTAATAAGCTCGATGACACCTTATGGGCTTATCGTACAGCTTTCAAAACCCCGATTGGAACATCTCCCTATCGATTGGTTTATGGAAAGGCCTATCATCTTCCTGTCGAGTTAGAGTACAAAGCTTACTGGGCTATCAAAGAACTCAACTTGGACACTAAGCTTAGCGCTGATAGACGACTTTTGCAACTCAATGAGCTAGAAGAATTTCGTTTGCAAGCTTATGAGAACTCTAGAATTTATAAAGAGAAAACGAAGCGTTGGCACGACAAGAGGATAATTAAAAAAGAATTTAATGTCAGTGACCAAGTACTTCTTTTCAACTCCCGTTTGAAAATTTTTTCGGGAAAACTTCGATCACGATGGTCTGGACCATTCACTGTCACATATGTTAGCAAGTACGGCTATGTGGAACTAATGACTAGCAATGGTGAGAAATTCAAAGTCAATGGACACAGACTGAAACTCTACTATAGCAATTCTATCATCGGATGCCTAGATATTGTCTATATGGAGCGTCCATCCACAACCCAATGATTTCTTCAAAAAATTCGTCAAGCAAGACGTTAAACAAGCGCTTCTCGGGAGGCAACCCGTGTTTTTCCCTTTTTGCATTTTTATTTTTGTTTTCCCTTTTTCGTTGTTTTGTTAGATTTCCTTTGCAGATGAAAGAGTTTTTAAAGAATCTCTGAAGACCTTCCTTGTCAAGTCCAAAAAACTAGCTTGGGGGAGTCCGCGCTGACTAGTAAGCTTCATTCTTCTTTCATTTTTCCTTTCTTCCCATTAAGCATCTCGTTGCATATTTAGTCTTTGTGCTCACATTGAGGACAATGTGATGTTTAGCTTGGGGGAGGGATTGCATTTTCCCATTTTGCATTTTAGTTATATTTTTTAAAATTTGAGAGAGAAGATTTTAGAGAAGATTTTAAAGAGAAATTTTAAAATTTTGAACATCATTGAATGCTTTTCATGCTTTGCTTGCTTGTTTACTACGCTATCATGTTACCTTTCCCAAACTTAGAGCTTTCAAACCATAATGATTCAATATTTATTGAATTGTGCATACATGGGGAAGTCTTGTACACAGTAGGCATGGAATGAATCTATAGATGGTACGCTTGATCTTGACATTTGGCAAGTTACATATATTGTAAGGTAGAACCTCCTTAGACTGGTACATCTATACCCAGTCTCATTTAGGTGTGTGTAGTTCTCCTTGTGATGTGTGTCATGTCAAAACGCATAAGTATGGTTCTCATTTCATTTCTATAAGCATTGCATTCATGATTCACTATGATTTGAAGCCTTTTTCACTTTAAATTGCCCCTCAAAATTAGCCCCTTCATACAAATGCTTCACAAAAATAATAGCTACATACAAAAACTGCCTACCTTTTGAGCTAGTAGCTAGACTATGGTGTATGGGTGCTCTTTTGAGAAGATTTTGTTCCTTAATGACAAAGTGAATTTGGAGAACGAAAAATATTCAAGAAGTGATGTTCAAAAGAAAAGAAAAGAAAGAAATAGAAAAAAATCGAAAAAAAAGAAAGAAAAAGAAATAAGAGAAGAAATTGTGAGTATCTCCTCAAAATGTCAAATCAATAGAAGGAGTTTACCCTTGTGTTTCGTGTGTAATAAGCCAAATTGTTGCTTCTGGCTTCGTTATTCGTCATTTGGAAATTAACCGAAAGTCTGGATTGAGTATTCATTTATCATTGGTCAGTTGCTAGCTCATTCTAACCTTCACATGACCATAACTATTTGTCCACCTTTCACCCATTTCCCAAAGCCTTCTTCTTATTTTTCGCCTTCTTTTCTCTGTGCATTGTGATCTTTGACTTGTATTTTGAATTGTTTACCATATTAGACTGCAGACACATTTTCATAAGTCGTAGATAGGTGAGTGTCTCAAAAACATTTACACATAAAGAAAACACCTTTTACATGCAATGATTGTTCGAGTGTGCCGTGAGAGTCCATTTTTCAAAATATCATGCAAGAGCCGAAATTCTATAGTGAAATTCTTTGTGCTACGCCGTTATGTAAATCTCAGCCATGTTTATGTATCATTCTTGCCCACGTTGTTTTTGGGTTATGATTCATTATGTTTTCAAAGTTTTACGTTGAGATTTGTTTCTTGATGCTGTAGTAGCCAATGCTTGAAACCCTTGTCCTGGTATTGTTTGTAATGTTTGCTTGAGGACAAGCAAAGGTTTAACTTGGGGGAGTTTGATAAGTGAATATTTGTATGATTTTAACCCCCACTTTAGCTCGGTTTTTTATGTCATTTGTGATTTGTTAAGCCATCTTATGAGCTAATATCGTCTTCTAGGCGAATTCCTGTGTTCTAACCTGTGTTTTAGGGAAAGTGACGTTTCTACGCCCTTTTTCTATATTCCCGAGCATTTGCCTAGAACCCGACGATTTGAAGAAGCAAGCTTGACAATGTCAAAGGCATTTCAAGAAGGTTCACTAATTCAAAAGAGAGAAGGAGTAAAGACAGTTTCGTAGTTATCGGAAGAGCAATCAATTAGGCGGAAGAATTCATCGCTTTACGTCAAACCCTATCAACAAACCCGATTGAAGAGGTCAAGGGAGATGATGGAAGTCAAGTCAAAGCAAAGGAAGATGAAACGTTAGTCAAAAGCTCCCAGATGACCACTTACCCGATCGGGTAAGTGTGTACCCGATCGGGGATGTTCGCTGCGCCGCACAAAATGCTTCAACTTCCTATTTTGGTCTTATATGTTTAATGCTCGACCCCTTCCCCACGAAACCCTAATGCTATATATAGATGCTCCAGCCCCTCTTCTCAAAACATCTACTTCTCATACAACAATCCTCTTTACAAATCCTCTTTAGAATAATCTTTTCTTTTCTCTTTAGTTTAGTCTTTCTAGTTTAGATCATTTTCTTCTTTTGTCTTTAGTTCTTAGTTTATTTCTGTCCATTTCACATCAAAACATTAGTTTAGATCAATAAGAATTTCAATCTTTGTAGTCTACTTTGTTGGGTACAAGTGTTGTAATTCAAGGTACGATTATTCTATGCAAGGGATTTCTATTATTGTTATCGCTTTCGTTGTTGATCATCACCTAGGTATTCCTAATTTATCCTTTGTTTATTGTCCTTTATTGTTTTCCATTCTATTGTTATTCGCTTTACATATTATCTTAGATTCATTTTCATGTTGTTATAATCGTAGTTTCATTTCTTAGATTGTCAAATAGCGTCGTTATTATCGCCACATAGAGAGGCGTAAATTATTGTCAAAACCAACTAAATATTTCTACCCTAGTTTTCATTGTTAATATCATCTTAAACATTATCATGAGTGAGTAGTCACCTTTCTAGGGTGTAGGGTAGCCATGTTAGGTTGATTAAAAGATGATAATTGGATAAAAGAAATTGTGCTTTTAAAACATTGTGTCTATGCATGTTTGGACTAAAACGATAGTTGACGATTCCTAATCAAAATCATTGACTAGTATGGGATTCTTTTCCAAGGTAGAAATACGGGAATTGAATAGACAAAGCATGACATGGTGGATTAAGACCTAGTAAATCGCCTAAAAGCCTGCTAGACCATCTGATCTATGATTGTAATGAACACATCATTCTTACGAACTCACAAAGGATTATTTGCGTGTCCTAAATCAAATTTCATCAATATGTCAATCTACATGTGTGAACCTACTTCCCTAGATGCTTCTCCTTATTGTTAATTCGTCTTTTGCTTTGTTGCTTTCATTTTCAATTGTTTTATTTTCATTTATGCTTTTCGGTTGTTTAGATATCATAATTCCAAAACCCAGAAACTCGTTAGATAAAACTCAATTGTGAGACGATTCACAATCCATAGGAAATACCATCTCCCTGAGGATCGACCCCTACTTCCCTAATTACATTAATTTGTTATTAGCCTAGTCTGGGTAAATTATCTTTGTATCGGGCTCGCGACAAGAATTGATCAAAATATAATTAACTAATTACCTCTACCTCAAAATATATGCATCACCTCAACTAATTTAATGAATTAACGATTAATCACTAAATTAAATCTTATTTAATCGTATTAAAATAAGACGTAAAATTTATTCAGTCAGTTATCATATAATTGACTAATAAACTTAAGTGGAATGAGTTCCTAACTCAGTTTCCAATAAATAACTCTCGTAACTAAACGTACATATCAAATATATATAATGCCCTAATTAAACTGTATCATATACAAAAAATTAGTATTCTATTTGGGTCTCATCCTATAGGTGCGACCTAAAGGGATCAGTTGATCACCGCCGTCATACGCCAATAACGTCAATCTCTAGTCAGCTGAGCATTACCGGTTTACGTTAATCAACTGACGTGCAGTATCAAAATATAATAATCATGCCACGTATATTCCAAATGAGATTTATTATATAAATGCACTATTGTGGAGGACACTTAATATTCAACCTCTTCTAGAATCGCATTCAAGAAGGCGGTTCTTGAGATCCAATTTCCATCATACTATTATGATATGCTTTTATCGCTAAGTATTTTTGAATGGATCAAAGCATTGCAATTGCTGTAAACTCTTTGCCTACCAATTTATCTTTGAAAACATTTCGATGTTCATCCATGCAGATTTCGATCTTAAGAATCAATTTACACTGAAGAGGTCGTACTTCTTCAAGTAAAATTTACCAGGTCACATACCTGACCATCATTGTGACAACCCTCGCGAATGCGGAAATATGAAACATACAAGCATGTGAATTATATAGCGGAAATAGGTAGTTTTAAAAACTTTTATACATGCAAGTTAAATAAAACGAGGAGTGTCAAAATATTACAAATTAGATACTGAAATACAACGAAGAGACGGAGTCTCTCAAAATGTTAGCAAAGAACAAGTGTTTAGCAAAACTAGCTAATATCCTCTAGAGGTGAAACTTCCAGGGACAACGCCCGCTAGCTCACACCCGAACCCAAAATAGTCAAGCAAAAAGCCATCCATGCAAGCAACCTGTGCATTCATGAAAAACATGAACGCCACAATCAGTGGGGAGTAACTCCGGGTTCTCCCAGCCATATCACATTAAACGTACATCCAAGGAAATACAAGGTAGAGCATGCATTCATATAGATATACATGTGAGATACGATAAGAATAGATAGGCAATCCAATATATAATGATAAGATCATATGGAAATCAAATCCGAAACCATCATGTTATTCAAGACTCGGGGAAAACACTCTTAGGCAACCGAATACGCTCACTAGGGCTTACATCTCACCGTTAGCGGTATAAGTTTGATAAGATTGAGACTCGACAGACAAACCAAGTCAAGTCATACGATGATCACAATAAA
Organism: Heliosperma pusillum; assembly: GCA_022085475.1. NCBI lineage: Eukaryota > Viridiplantae > Streptophyta > Magnoliopsida > Caryophyllales > Caryophyllaceae > Heliosperma > Heliosperma pusillum. The sequence continues at coordinate 17,380 of JAIUZE010003905.1, forward strand.
TCCAACATATTATCATCCATTCACGAACCAAGACATTGACGGTGTCCAATCATGCAATGACCATGAATAATATCATGAAATCACGCATTCAAAGACGACACAAGACGACATCTCTCACGGTAAATGAAACGCACTAGCACGTGTACATGGCAAGTATGATTAAAAGGCATCCACGAGATCACATTTCCCTGAACTCATACACGATGCTACATTTCGTATATGTAGACTAATTTCCTCCTGGTAGGAACGATAATAAAACGGCTCCTAATCTAAACCTGGCCAGATTCTCGGAATCACATTTTCCGATTCGACATGCGATCACGTTTCGCATCCAAGACTCGGTCTTACAAAGAAACGCCGAGTACCCACATTCTCGGTAGATCAATTCACGAAAGAGGCGGAAAAGAGCTCAAGCCTCATAACAAGCGGTACGCTACATGCAAATAACACCACCTCGCAAGTACACAACATTTGACGGCCGGGTCGATCAACGCATAGCGTTCAACTCCCAACAACGTCGTCGTATGCCCACTAACACATGCATTTAAGCAGTAGGATACCTCTCCGTTCCGACATTCCAGCCTTACGAACGGGAAGGTAGCCAAGGGAATGAGAGTACAAAGCACAAGACAAAATAGTGCTCAAACCGTAACATTTGTAAAAACCGACTCAAAGTGGAACATACCAAAAACCGTCACAAAACATGTGATACAAGCGAATGAAATGTCATATATTCAAAACATTAATATTATAAGTCATTACGTAAAATTATACGATAAACGAACGATCGGAATTATTATAAATGAAAACCGTAAAAAAAATCACAAAGAACTCCAGCAGGAGCCAGCCGGTCAGGCTGACCGGCTGCCGGTCCACCGACTCAGGCCACAAGTCAACACGAAAAATCAATGTGAAATGTCAGTGTGTCCCAACCGGTCAGGTCAGCCGGCTGCCGGTCGACCGGGTGGGACCAAAGGGTCAATTGAAAAACAAAGGAAGAAAGGGGGTGTCTCAGCCAGTGGTCTGACCGGCTGCCGGTCGACCGGCTGAGACCCAAGTCATTTTCCAAAATCACGTAAAAATGCCAAAATATACAGCAGGTGCCCCAGCCGGTGGTCTGACCGGCTGCCGGTCGACCGGATGGGGTCTAATGTACTCGAAAATGCCTTGTTTCAACCATGTCCAACAGTTCATCAATCATCGATTATTATTCTAATTCATCAATTCACATATGAACACTCAACAAATAACATCCATCAACAAAAATACAAGTCATAAGTTTACTAACCATAATCTAAACACGGTTTCTATCCTAGAAATCACATAAAACACGTAAATGATATCGAGTAACCCTTCACCGTTACCTTTATGCGTCTTCACTACTCGTCAAGCTCCTCTTCAATAAGGTAATAGTCTTTGTCGGGATCTTGGAGGTCACCACCGACAAATAGATCATAAAAGATGAATAAAATTCATCTTGAGAAAGACGGAAAGTTTGAAAAGCGAGAAAGACGATGATTTTAATATCAATACGGATAGAGGAAGGTAAGGGGAGAAGAATGAGACGAACTTACGCGAATTCTAGCAAGTAACGAATGAGCTAGGATGATTCAAAGATCGGAAAGTGGATGGAGGCAAGGGTTTGATATTTGCTTAAGGAAGAAGTAAGGGTTTTGGTTTGTTGAATGAAATAGGTTAAAGGAGGAGTATGAGTATGTATAAGGGAAAGTCAACAAAAAGTCAAACTCGCCTTAAGACGGGATTCTCATGGAATCTCGCGGAAATTCCAAATACGAACTCGGAAATTCTAAATTCGACTCGAAACATTTAATTCTAAATTAAAACTTAAATTTGCTGAAAAGATTTCGTAAAATATTTCTACTAGAAAAATAGGGTACATTTCCGGGTGTTACAATCATACATGGAGTCCATTACGAATCGCATGACTCTAAGCCATAGCATAAAGTTGGAACTAGAAACAGTCTTTTATAAGTCACAGGTTAGTTACTTTCTAAAAGTAATAGGAATTCATCACTATCAAAGAGTGATAAAATTCACCTGACCTCCTATGTTTCGAAGAAACAATTTCTGAACAAGCAATGATGCTCAGTTTGTGGCTCTTGAAACATTTTCTCCCACTCTATCTTATCAAGAAATAATCGTATTTTTATTGAAAGATAGCATCACGAGCTACAAACGCTTTATTCTAGTGGTCAATGTAGGATTAGTGAGCACTTGTTTCATTCATATAACATACAAATTAGGTACGCTACCTATCCATATTGTAAATAAAATCCGACTGTTTTAGTTGTGTTTTGATATGGTGGGAAAAGAAATAGCAGACAAAATAATAAAAATCAAAAGTTAGTCAAGTGGCTCAGTGTGACTTGACAAAGACAAAACCATATCGTATAAGGTTCTGTTTCTCTATTCAACAACACCTTATCTCATAATGTGTGTTAGAGAAAGTAACTCGTGAAATTATTTCACAATACTTTTGGTGAAAATCAAAGTCAATACTTAGATATTTCTAGTTACAATTAGTCGTAAGTCCCTGATCTAATACTCTTGGTGGTTAACTACTTCACATTGAAGCTCTTTGAACTTTTCAAAGATTTCTCTTAGCACCTCATTAATTAGAATCAAACACAATATCTACATAAATCGTCGGTAAATAAAGTGAAGTAGTCATTACCATCTCTGGTTGCGTTTGTTATTGGACCATACATATTCTTATGTTATAGGGCCAATAACTCACTAGTTCGGTTTCCTTTTCAATAAAAAGGGCACGAATCTTCTTTCCTTGAATACAAGATTTGCACACGCCATAAGATTCGAAAATCAAATGTTTTAGGGGTACTAGTCAACACTAGTCTCTTATGTGCTACACAATCCAAAATTAAGATTAGATTAGGGTAACCAATTTTGAGCCTTTTTACAATCTATATGACAAGTAAATTCTATTTTAGGTCAAGAATATAATTACCTTTGATTGGTATGGCATAACCATTGACCAAGTATAGGCATAGAAAGGGTACAACGCTTGTTCCATTCACAAAAGTGAAGCACTTGTGTTGTACACTTAAATGGATACTATATTCTTTATTTAGAGGTCATGTACATAATAAGTTTTATTAAAGTATACCTCTAAATCAAAAACTAGATTGAGCACATTATAACTTTTATATGTCTCTATAGAAATAAAACTACAATAGTTATATTTCCCTTGTAGGTCGACATTTAATCATGGCTAGTCGCCGCACGAATCATTTTTATATGTATTGAATACATTGATGAAAACCATAATAGGTATCTAATACCAAAAATTTGCATTTAGCAAAATAAATGTCGATCATATAGATATTATGGATTAAAGTATTTTTATGTCTAATACACCCAATTTCTATTTCTCCATAAACTTGGGGCAGATTCCTTTTCTAGTGTCCTCCACTGTAATAATAGAATCATCAAAAGTTGGGTTCGGCACCTTGCTTGAGTTTGACTGTGCTTATTCAAAATAGCCTTGCCTTTTTCCCTCGCCTTGTGCCAATATCGTGCCAACCTACTCTTGAACCTCGTCCCATTCTTAAGAATCAAGAATAAAACATCCCTCTTAGAGCTCCCACTCACTTTCATGAATTTTTATTTAGACAAATAGATTAGAATTATAATGAAGAATATTCTTCATTTCATTCATGCTTTTACCTTCAAAAAGACAAACCTTTCATGAAGTGACTATGGTATTTGGTTAATCATGATTTCAAATAAATCGAGTAACCTAGTCGTCCCAACTGATTTGGCCTCTTTTGAGGTAAGCCTTGATAAGGAGCATTATGACTACATACCAAAAAATGCAAATATTTTCTTGGGAGAAAAAGGATTGATATACCATTGTTATAAGAAGTTGTCACTAAAAAATCAAAACGTTTTTGACTAAGTGTGACTTATACATGTACTCTTCATAAGAGACATTTGCAATGGTGAATATAAGGATCAAAAGATAAATTTACTTTGTTTTTAGCTATGGTGGTTTAAACGGAGATTTAAATCGCAATCAAAATGTTACCGTATAAAATAATGGAAACTCCTTTCCACGATTGAAGGGATTTACAAGTTTGTAGAAGAATAAAATATTTGTCATTGCGCGTATAAAATAAATATCAACGGAAAATAAACATTCATTGCTTATATATAATTCACTTGTAAAACAATTTTAACAAGTCACTAATAAAATGACCCCTCACGAAATTATATAAGTGATTCCGAGACCCGCTTTTTATTTAAAAATGAACATGTTGTGCCACTTTTATGTAATAAACGGCAAGTCAATATTTTGACTAATTCTACCCCTAGAACTCTCGGTCGACGGATTTCAACCAAATTCATCTGCTAGTCCCGGGATAACGCTTATCTCGTTGAGTCCAACCCAATTTAGGCGTGTGATCGCATCACTCTACTTACTCGAGGTAAAAAGGGTCCACGTTGTGGTTGCCCTAATGAACACGGGGTTCATAGGTGCTTCAATTGGTAAGGCTAAATCTCAATTTCTTTTAAGTTATGTGAGAGGTCTTGTCAATTTAGTTATTAATTCCCTATAAGTAAACTAAATCGGTGAATTTTGAATAACGTTGAATTGACAATCGAGAAATAAAAATGCACGTTGGCGATTTAGGCATGAGCGAAAAACATAAAGCAAGGGAATAATAAATCCTAGTATGACCACCTAGCTAATCAAATTAACTAGACGATTACAAAATCGGAAACCAACTCCTTGGCTCCTTGCCTCTTCACGGTACATGCTCCAAAAAGGCACCGTCTTTTGGAACACCGACTTCGGGAATCTCCGTCTTCATAATAATTAATTACAAAAAGATACAAATAAAATTCGTATTATATATTTGATCTAAAAATGAAATTAAATTATTACAAACGGCGATACGAGATCGCAAATAAAATTAAAACCGAATCGGTATTCCCTTACATTACGGGTAATGCCGATTAAAATAATCTAGGCCATAAGAGGTACAACTTGCATTAAAAATTAAATAAATGAAATTCATTCATTCAACAATAACAACATAAATAAAATGCTGTAAAAATCATACCAAAATCGCCCTTAACACTTATCATGCTTATTCTAGCTCGGTTTTATGATTTTATTGATTTTTAACCATTAAAAAACAATAATCAACACTTAAATCGCATTTAAGCTCAAACTAATTATCTAAAGTGATTTAGAACTCAAAATTAGCCCCCAGTCCCCACTAATTTTGTTTATATTTAATTAGTTTGAATTGATCGTATTTGCTAAATATAGAGGTTTAATCACAACATTTATGAAATAAACCCAAAATAAAATATAGAAAATCATTAAAATTTGAAAAAAAAATTTTTTACATTCTGGAACATTTCCAGGAACTCCAAAAACCAAAAATATTAGCCCAAAAATTTTGAATTAATTTTATGAACATATAGACTTGAATTTATTGGTTTTATCAAATAAAAACCATTAAATATAGTAAAACACTGAAACAATTTACAAAACTTTATTAAGATGATATAAATCAGATTATAAAATGTACCACAAATTTTCATGACCAGAAAAGGACGTTTCCATTTTATGAACATAATAATCTCACTTTATTGACTTTTATCTCATAAAAATCAATAATCATGAAAAATATAATTAAAAGTCACGAAATTTTACATACAGTATGTACAAACATTCATGTGAGATCATATAAAAATTTCATGACCAGAATCAACATGCAACTATTTGTAGTTAACTTTTAACATAAAGAATGTATGTTAACATGATTTAAAGGCCATAAATCAAAATAAATAGCAAATTAATCCCTAAAATCACCAAATTTGACCACAACCATTTTGAGGTCAGTAGTTAAAATCAAAAATTTCGTGCAAACCATTTTTTAATACAAATTCTCAATTTTACCCAAGTTATCGTATAACTCGATTTTAATGCTTAAAATCAACATGCATGTAACAATTGAGCTCTGATACCACATGAAAGTCCTAGTCCTCTAGTTATACTCCTCTAATTAGTTCATTAATTACATTAACTTAATAATTTAGGATCTAGTTATCATGCATGCAAATATAAAAGCATAAAAGAAAAGATAAGACGAAAACATCCTTACATTGGGATTTTTCGGTTAATAAGGGCACAAAAAGAACTCCTTCTTATTGGTCTTGTGCATGTAATTAGTGGATGATCCTCCATAAAACAACCTCCAAAGTAGAAGGTCTCCTTCTTGTTGCACTCAAGATTAAACCCAAATAATCTTAGCTTATTATTAACTAGATAATAAGTAAGACATTATACTACTAATATTATTGTATTACTACACTAGTAATATGATATGAATATTAGTTTGGATGTGAGTTTTTGAGAGATGTTGAGTTTAGAAATAAAAGTAAGAATAAGCATAAGAATCTAGTGTTTTAAAATGAACAACAATTGTTCTATTTAAAGGCCTTTTGGCCGGCACCCATGAGCCACAATTGAGCTCTATTTTGCTTATTTTATTCACATGCATAATGGTAGTGTAACACCCCCAATATCCTCTTAGTTTAAAATTTCCAATTTCATTTAAAATAGGATAATGGGTGTGCCACAATGTAATCAAATGTAGTGATAGAACCATGATTTAAAGCAAAAAGGATAAAAGTCCATATGAATAAAACCCAAGGTGTTAAAATCCGATTACAACATTCAAAATTTAGCGGAAGCAAATCAAAGTTATAAGTCTCAAAAACCATCAAATGTTTTTAAAGGTAAAACTTCAAATATTCCATGATAGCGCGCTCTCCCCAAGAGTTCTCGACTCTACTTTCCACAAGTACCTGTCATACGATCTGCTCACACAGTTTATGGTCATCGCAGGTCCAATCAAGGACAAAATAAAAGAAGGGTCAACAATAATGTTGAGTAAGGTAAACAATCCAAAAAGAAGAATTGGTAAGTTGTAGAATACTTACTTGAATTACATTTTCAAAACAATGTATGAGATCTAAGAATTTTCAATAACAACATGTGGTATTTCATATAATCAAGAAGAAATTATGAGTGTTTCCAAACTTTTCGAATCACATTCATTCCAATACCTTTTCCATTTGAAAGAAAACATTTCTTTCCATAAGTTTCCAACATTTTCAAAACCACATTTCTTCCAATACATTTTCATTTGAAAGAAAACATTTCTTTCGATAAGTTTCCATCATCGGTATGCTTGGATAGAGGCTGTATGGAGAGAATTCCTTCGCCCTAGTCCGGATAAGACGTGGCTCACCAAACCATGTACTAAACTGTCCAAACATCTCGAGTTTGCACGCCCCTCCAAGGCCAACCCCAAGGAGGAAGATAAGAGGACGGCGTCTCGATCAACTAACCCCCACCAAAAGCTCTGTATAGGAGGTCCCGTATTTGGGACAACCTACCCCTCTACTAAAACCGTTTCAGAACCAATATCAAAACCTTTCTAAACAATTAAATCCATTTCCTTGAAATTAGAAATTTCCATAACTTGTACAAAAGATCAAACGGTTTTGGTTTTCAATGCCCTTAAAAATTATAACTCCTTCATTTCATTTCAAACACGATTCCGTTTTCAAAAGATTGGACAACATCAATCATCTTCAATATTCATTTTATCACAAAAATTCCAACTAATAACAACAATCATTACAAGCATATTAGTTATTACAACATTCAGAGCAATACTCAATAGTTCAAGAATATGTACGGATTAGTGTTTTCCCTTACCTCACAAGGTTGCTTAGGGAGCGGTTATGTGACACCCTCAAATTTGCGGAAGGAAAAAAAATAATTTAAATACATAACGAAGGGTGTCATAAATAAAAAGGGTCATTACAAAACGGAAATAATATTATACATAAGAATTATACAAGACGGGAGACATATCTCCAGTATAAATACGGAAATAAAAGAGTGTATAATAATATACAATCTAAGAACCGAATATAGGTCCAAGGTAAATACTTCGCTCGCTAGCTCGTCAATGTACCCCAAATATGCATTCACCACCTGTTCGACCGCATTAAATATAAACACGGAAGCCACAGTCAGTGGGGAGTATCTCCGAGTTCTCCCAGCCACGAAATGTCGAGTTTAATAAAACATGAATAACATAAAAGCAATGTATAAAGAAAAAATACAAAACCTTAACTATATGATATGCTTTTCATGTTATGAAACAATAACTAACATATAACCAATATATGAAAGAATCATGTGATGAATCGATAATTAAATATAAACACGAGGTAGGGAAGCGGTATGCTTGCTAGCTCAGATGGTAACGTGGTAACATTTGGAAATGATACACATCAAACCCTAATAAAACAAAGTAATCATGTGAATACAGTAACAATCGGGAATCCAAACATATCATCTTAGCCGGCTCAGCTCAACTTCTAAAACTCACTCATAGAATCATCAAACATGACAAAAAAAGACCAATCGTCTCACAAAAAAGGCATAAGTTCTTAGAACGGGCCCATAGTCGACTGTAACTAGATAGTTCAGACCACGAGGTGATAGGATTGTATGGGATATACTTAAATATTTAGGCTCAGCGGTCACGCTAATGACATGGCCAAAATACCAAGCACACATCTGGGCTCAGCGGTTACCTTTAAAACATGGCCCAGATCCAAAGCACATATCTTAGCTCAGAGGTTACCCTAATAACATGGCCAAGATACGACTCAACCCTAAACCTGATACAGGCCACAGTTTGGTTTTATGGAGGGTAATGCATTCACAACAGATACCTTTGGAGGAGGATCAAAGGTCCCTCATTTTCAGGAGCAGATGTACCATACAAGGGAGGGTTTGTAACCTTATCATAGATGGAGGTAGATGTACCAATGTGGCCTCTGTCACTATGATTGACAAGCTGAAGCTAAGTACTCAGGAACACCCTCATCCCTATAAGTTGAGATGGCTGAGTAAGGGAGCTGAGGTTAAGGTGGACAAGCAATGTATGGTTCCATTCTCCAACCAAGTAAAGTCCTTAATTTCTACCCATCTCTCATTTATTATTTCAAGGTCAAGTAGTTTTAAGTTTAGGGTTCACGTATGTGCGTCGGAAGCGATAAAGCTCTGATACCAACTGTGACAACCCTCGAGAATGCGGAAATAAAACAACACAGACTCAATATTTATGTTAAATCTAATAACATATTTAAGACCGTTACATAACCATGGGACTCTAAATCCTAGTAACGGAAATTTAGCTATGCGTGATTAAATTTACGTAAACAATAACAGGAGCATGATGAAAAGATGGAAAGAGTGAATTAATATAAACAAGTAATAAATAAAAGAGAATGGGAAGAAATAAAGAAAGAGAATTAAGACCGAATAAATAGGTTAAATTAATTACCAAAAGTTTGAGGAGAAGTGTAGAGGAAAAGTTCATATCAAGATCTCAAAGTTCAAGCAAATGAAACGTAATAAAAGATTTTGCAGTAGGAAAATGATAACCTAATTTATTATCTTTGCAAGCTTTAAATACTATGTTTAAAAGCAATTAACACTAATGGCGGCAAAGCAATGTAAAAATTTCAAACAGAAACCAGTTGATCGACTAGTTTACATAGTCGATCAACTATACTAAGGAAATTAGTTTTCTGCCAGTTGATTGACCAAAACCAATCCAAAGATTTCCTAAAGCTGACTTAGTCGATCGACTAAAAGGGGGCAGTCGATTGACTAACACTACAACACCAACATTCTTCTTACTCTAAATCTCCTTTTTTCATCTTGACGCATCGCAAAGAATAAGTTCCCAAGCCTACTTTGTTTTGAAACCAAAACATGAGCTCGAAACACAGGTTTCGTCTTGCACGTGTGGTTCTGGCCGGGGACCCCGAAGTTATTAATAGAAACTAGACCACGAGGAATCCAAGACCGAATTTCACTATGTGCTGTGGTGTCCTTTCTTGTTTGCTTAGACTTGGGCTCGCAACCTCATAGATTACAAAATAACCCAAAGTAGCCAATTCAAGGGCAAATAATAGCTTATCGCTATCAAAATGCATACAAATGAGTGCAAAGTAATGGAATAAAACGCATCTGAAGCACGCATTAGCCATTTTAAGTGTTGTCAAGGGTCGAGTCTCGGAAGTGGGCAGGTTTTAATTTATCAAACAATGTGGGAAGGTTTCCACTTAATAGACAATGTGGGTAGGTTTTCAATCGTCAAACGGAGCCAGGGTATTCCATTATTTTGATGCACCAAAGTTAGATTGAGACTGCAATGGTAGTCTTACCGCCAGTGTAAATTGCTAAAAGCCGAGTACATTTAAGTGAACTGACTAGGTGTCAGTGTTGGGACAACACCATTTGAGGCAGGCCTCGGAATGCTTCCACGTAAAGGTAAATAAGTTGTAATAGCAGAAAAGGGAAAGACTGTAGAGGGGGTGTCCTCGACACTCGACATCTTAGACTCAATCTTATGACCCGACTCAGACTCGGACTCAGTAAGATAATTTGTGCCTCTCCATTAGTAAGCTTGAATAGGTGACCCAAATTATCAGTCTATTTAATGGTCTTCCGCCTCCCCTGTGCTAACCCTATCAGAAACTAGATCATAAATGAGGGTATAAGGGTCTAAATTCTCGCTTCTTAGTATAGTATTCACCAAATCATCATTTGGTGTCATAGCGATCCTTTCTTCTCCAAAGAGAAAACTCAAAGCTTTTCCATCTAAAACAGTTGCTGGCCCCTTCTTTAATGGCGTGACAGTCAGAATGTCGTCTGAAATGTTTTGCCAATCATGGAATACTTCTATTCACGCAACCATTTTCATGCTCTTTGAGTCATAAAATGGTTCTAGAACGTCTAGGCATGGTATTTCTTCTCCAGCTTTGACAAAATACGGGTATCGACATGCTTCTAGTATTCTGGAATGTTTAAGGGTTATTTTTGTTGGTTACTCTTTGGTTTGTGGGTTGGGTGGAAAGATAGTTCGATGGTGAATTGTGTAACTAAGTGTTATAACTTTATCATTGTTTTGCTTAACAAGTAAGGTAGTTCGCCTTGGTATCTTGTGTTGTTTTATGGTGCACCAAATTCTTCATCAGGAATATCCCAATTCATCAAAAGTGGAATTTTGTTATGATAAATTAAGCAAGGATAAAGGAAGAATAAATAGTGCAGTGACTATAACACCCCTATTTATTCTGAAGCATTGGCTTGACCTTCCCAAATAAATAAGGGACTTACCATCTCGGTTTCCCGAGGTAGTACATATCGAAACCACAATCATAAGAGTAATTTGAATACTTTATTACATAATGAATAAATTGTCTTACAATCTATAACCTAAGTAACTGACTATACTAATACAAAGGAAGACATACAGTTACAAATCAAATACTAATCAACACTAAATAGTCATCATTAACTTTAAGACTCGTCTCGTATCGTGTCTCATCCCGTACAAGCATTATCAGAAACCAAGCTCATCAACTTACTAACCTGCAAGATACTCTACTCCTTATTTGAACGGAAATAACAAATGATTCATAACAGGCCACCAATTTTAAAAGAGTTGTGTGGACAACACACAGAAACACACACACACACACACACACAACAACAAAACAAGTCAACCAACGGCTGAGTAGGGATTATATTACGCACCATACAACATCATATCGATAGTACACATAAACAACATTCATTAATAAAACAATATAAGACATTCACTATCTCACGTCGATGCATGACACAACACACTTAGCACACATCTCCCAGTCACCGTACTCAGCACAAATCTCCTCGTCATTGTGCTTATTACACGCTTGACACCAATCTCCCGGTCACGTGCCCAATTCACAAAGGTACAAGTCTCCCCATCACCGTACCCTTACATTCACCATCACGACCGCACAACCCCTCCCAGTCATCGTGCATGTCACAAACGCAACATATGCATTACATTAATCATTCACTTATCGTACTCCCAACACTTGCCATCATATCAATACACATATATCATATCAACGTACTTATAGTCAAATCCAGTATCATAACAAAAAAAAATCCCATAACAAACAAACACCACAAGCTCTGACAATCACATGGCAGATTGTCTCATTAGAACTACTTTTTCTACATTATTGCTTTATTTCTAAACAATGTAGTTGTTATTTCTGTTTCCTTTTGTAAGCCAATTATGGCCCTAGATGTAATGAACGAGTAAGATGTAATCTCATTGCCTATATAAGGCTTATTCCTAATGAATGAAAGACAGATTTGAAGTAAACATTAAAACTGAAACCTTGTTTCTGTTCAACTCTTGGCTGTGTGCTAGAGAATTGTCCTTTGCTTAGTGCTGGGACTTGAGGACATAATCCTTTTCTGTGTGCTGGGATTAAGCTCTCAACCTTAGCCCATTGGCTTTGTGCTTTGGCTAAGTCCTATCTATCCTCGGTTCTTCTAGCATTGTCAGTCTCAAAATAGAAATAGCTAACTGTGAATCCTTATGCCTTTTGTGTGTCATTGTGTTGTGTTTTCTGAATAATTTCATTGCAAAAATCGACGGTAATAACCAGCTAAACAAAGAAAACTTCGGACTTCTCTAACATCCGTTGGACTCTTCCTATCAACCACAACTTCAATTTTAGAAGGGTCTACCATCACACCTTCTTTAGAAATTACATGTCCAAGAAAGGATACTTTAGGTAACCAAAATTCACACTTGAAGAATTTAGCAAACCATTTTTGACGACGAAGGACACCCAAAATAGTCCTAAGATGAATAGCATGCTCTTCTTTGGTCTTGGAGAAAATGAGGATGTCGTCAATGAGCACCACAACACACTTGTCAAGATACTCACTAAATGTGCGATTCATTTGAGCCATGAAAATAGCGGGAGCATTAGTCAAACCAAATGGCATCACCTTGAACTCAAAGTGACCATATCTTGTACTAAAAGCGGTCTTCGGTATATCGGCATCACGAACGGGAATTTGGTGATAACCGGATATCAAATCAATCTTGGAAAAAGTAGAAGCACCCTTTAGTTGATCGAACAAATCATCAATTCTTGGCAAAGGATACCTATTCTTGATTGTAATTCGGTTCAACTCACGGTATTCAATACAAAGTCTCATGGAACCATCTTTCTTCTTCAGAAAAACAACGGGAGCACCCCAAGGCGAGGCACTTGGTCGAATGAAACCTTTTTCAATCATATCATCAAGTTGCTTCCTTAACTCTTTCAATTCGGTTGGAGCCATATGGTAAGGAGCTTTAGCTATGGGTCCGGATCAAGGTACAAGATCAATGGAAAACTCAACATCCCGCTCGGGAGGGATCCCGGGCAAGTCTTCGGGGAATACATCAACAAAATCACAAACTATAGGTACATCTTCAATCTTTGGTAAGGAGATAGTTGTAGAAGTCACAATACACAAGTATGCTTGGTGACCCTTTCTTACCATACTCACCAACTTCATTGCGGAAATCAAAGACACACCTTCTCGGGAATGAGATCCCTTATAGGTTATTCTAACTCCAATAGGACTCTTTAAATAAATATTTTGATCTCTACACTCGAATCTAGCATGGTATAACGCTAACCAATCAATACCCAGAATTACATCGAACTCTCCTAGAGGAAACTTAAGGAGATTAGCGGGAAAGATAGTACCCGCAATAGATATTGGAACATTAGGGTAAAGAATAGAACAAGAGATAATTTCTCCGGATGGTAAGGATATGGGTGTATCCTCACCAGAAGTAGGCTCGATAGATAACTTATCAACATAAGTTGTAGCAGGGTCATGGGGGGTTATCTTTTGTCGAGGTTCAATTCAATCTCCATGCCCAAGGCTGCCATTTAAGTCCAAAGATGCTAAACAATAAAGTTCAGAAAGCCTGAAATATTTTTGAAATCTCTACAGAAAAGAGCCAACTTCAAGTGATCATATCTGGAGTTTTACTTGCTCAAATATTGTGCTCTTAACATTAAAAGAATCTTGAAGGTGTCCTCTTTCATATGGTTTTAGAATCAACAAGATTCATCGACCAAATTTCTCACAATTGATCTTCAAAGACTGTCACGCAGAATGCAATGCTATTTTTCTGAAATGACCTGTCAGTACTAAAATGTTCATAACTCAATATTTGGTGGATTTTTTTGGTTGATTCTTTTTGGATATGAAACTAACGTCCATAGATTTCATTTGAATCATCATGGAAATTTTTAATCCATCTGAGCTGGGAGATATGATTTTTCAAAGTTCCTGCTGCTGCACAATAAGACTGATGAGTAGTCACTTCTTACCTGTACTTACTTAAATGCTTATAACTGAAGTTCAAGGAACTGTTTTTGCATGATTCAAATTGCAGAAGGAATCTAAATCCTATAGCTTCAAATTGGATACTCACGGGTCTCCTAATTATATCTGTGCAAAAAATGATTGCATCTGCAAGATGCCTCTGGAATCTGGAATGCTGCTGCACAGTTGTCAAGTGACCTGCTAGTACTCAAACCTTTGTATCTAGAGTTTCATACATCATTTGGGGTTGCTTCTTTTTTGACATGAAAGCTAACAATTTTAGCTTTAAAATGAGATATCATGAGCCTTAAACTTCATCCTAATGAAGGAGGTATAAAGCCTGCAAGACATGTCTGATTGTCAGCTTAGCACTTGTGTTCAGCAAGGTTGTTTGTATATGCTCAAGTACTTTGAAGTGCACGTCCAAGGATACAAGTTGATACTTGAATGATACAAAATGTGTGAACATCATGTGGTAGCAAAAGGGAGCCAAGACAAGCCCCAAAAGAAAACTGCTCAACAATGCCATTTCAGGAAAGGGACAAGCTTACTTTTTCAGTTGCTTTTCTGTCCAAATTGCAGTCTGTCCAAGCTCGTCTTATTAGTAGACTTTTGTATCTGTTTTGTATCCTTGTAAGGCTCATTGCAAGCCCTTAGATGTAGCTTTATGTTGTATGGTAGAGTTCTTTTGTAATGCTCTATATAAAGAGCCTTTAGTCCTTTGTAATAATCAGATTTTGATAAATGAAAATACATGAGATTTATTCCCTCCTTTTCAACTTGTGCTTGGCTTAGTTGAATCCTCTTTTAAGTAATCTGTGCTTGGCTTGCTTACATGGTTAGCCTTGATAAATTGTGCTTGTGCCTTGCTTAGCATAGTTTATCTAGGTTAGCATTGCAGTTCATGTTCTTAGTATGTGCTTGGCTTGCGTAAGAACAAGTTTTGGACAAAAATTTGTCTACTCTATGTGCTAGTCTTGAGATTAGTCTTCTGTTCTTATCTTTTATTTATTTGTTACAAAAATCAGAAAACTTATCCCACAAAAATAGCTTTGTTTTGATATATTTTACTACTGCATTTTCATTACAATCCTTGGGTTGTTGTGTGAACATTGAGTCCTTTGCGAAAACACCATTGACCCCTAGGTTGGTGTTCCAAATTGGTATCAGAGCTATGGTTGCTCCTTGAGTGATTCATGCTTGATGTTCATCATATTTTTCTTGGAAAGAAACCTTTTAATTTGTCCACAAAGAACCTTACAGCCTGTTCTGAAATTCTTTTTTCATTCTAATATTTGCAATGATGAAGGCTGCCCAAAATGGGGGTAAGTGTTATATTCCATGTTCTCTAGTGAAGCCTTATGATGTTGGCATAGTTACCAAGCCAAAGGTGGCGACTTTGAAGGGTTTTCAGACACAAAATGGCTGCAAGGATCCTGCTGTTGGTGTTAGCTCTCAAGGCCTGCCAGATGGAGTTCAAAGAAAATTTGCTACATCTATTGTCCTTCCTCATATTGGTGGTTACATGATGGTTGAAAGCGGGTCATCTCCTGCTCTTAGTGGCAGTGGTAACAACCATTCTCTTCCTTTGTTTAATGGCATTGATACTAGGGAGTTTGTTTCATGGTTACATGATGTTGAACGTTGTTTTGAACTTAATGACTTTTCCGAGCATGAGAAATGTTATAAGGTTGTTTTATGTTTGAGAAATGATGCCTTAAATTGGTATAATGATATAACTTTTCCTAATAAGAGGAATGGCAAGATAAAGTTTAAGTATTGGCATAAGTTAAGATGTTGTTTGAAGGACAAGTACCTTAACAAGGCTGTCATGATTAGTTTGAAAAATGATCTTCAAGACCTGAGAATGGAGTCATTATGTGTTCAGAATTATGCCATGATGTTTGAAGAACTATATTTCATTTTTGGGAATCCTAATGACAGTTTGGAGAAGCTAAACTTGTTTTACAATGGTCTAAACTCAGAAATTCAGAATTGGATTAATCTTGAACAAGTTAGTTCATTTGAGTTGTTTTGTGAACTTACTCTAATTTCTGAAAAGTTAATCCATGAGAATGAGGATTATATGGAGTCCTTAGCTAAGGATAATGCCAAGCACACTGTTTTCATGAGTTGTAGTAAAGGGTTTGAATGCGAGGTTCCACTCACATATAGGGTGACCATTGATGACAATGGGGATGTTCTAAGGAGTGTCATAGTCAAGAAGGTTGTCCGATACCTTAATATGGAATAGAAACCTGATTTTTATGATAAGGAGCTGTTGAGCTTTTGTTTTGATAGTCCTGATGCTAATAGGAATACTTGTTTTGATAAGAGTGATCCCTTGGTCGGAATGAGCCTCATTCAAATAGAGTTGTTTATGCTTGCTACTGCTATTCGATTCATGCCAAGGAATTTTATGTGGGTCTTTGATCCTGGAGGATTCAATCACACTTGTTACTCCAAGTTAAAAAAAAAAGTTTGCTTCATTGGACACCAAGGTGCTGAAACTAGAGGTGAGAATTGTAAGTCCTTCATGATGTCTTGTTGAAATTTGAGGCCAAATTTCTTTTGAACAAGGGGAGAGTTGTAGCAGGGTCATGGGGGTTATCTTTTGTCGAGGTTCAATTCAATCTCCATGCCCAAGGCTGCCATTTAAGTCCAAAGATGCTAAACAATCAAGTTCAGAAAGCCTGAAATATTTTTAAAATCTCTGAAGAAAAGAGCCAACTTCAAGTGATCATATCTGGAGTTTTACTTGCTTAAATTTTTTTCTCTTCATATTAAAACAATATTGAAGATGTCCTCTTTCATATTGCTTTAGAATCAACAAGATTCATCAAGCAAATTTCTCACAATTGATCTTCAAACACTGTCACGCATAATGCAATGCTATTTTTCTGAAATGACATGTCAGTACTAAAATGGTCATACCTCAATATTTGGTGGATATTTTTGGTTGATTCATATTGTATATGAAACTAACGTCCATAGCTTTCATTTGAATCATCATGGGAATTTTTAATCCATCTGAGCTGGGAGATATGATTTTTCAAAGTTCCTGCTGCTGCACAAGAAGACTGATGAGCAGTCACTTCTAACTTGTACATACTTAAAGGCTTATAACTGAAGTTCCAGGAACTGTTTTTGCATGATGCAAATTGTAGAAGGAAGCTAACTAATATAGATTCAAATTGGATACTCATGTGTGACACCCTCAAATTTGCGGAAAGAAAAAAAATAATTTAACTAAATAAAATATGAGAATACATAACGAAGGTGTCATAAATAAAAAGGTTCATTACAAAACGGAAATAATATTATACAAAAGAAATATACAAGACGGGAGACATATCTCCCGTATAAATACGGAAATAAAAGAGTGTATAATAATATACAATCTAAGAACCGAATATAGGTCCAAGGTAAATACTTCGCTCGCTAGCTCGTCAATGTACCCCAAATATGCATCACCACCTGTTCGACCGCATTAAATATAAACACGGAAGCCACAGTCAGTGGGGAGTAACTCCGAGTTCTCCCAGCCACGAAATGTCGAGTTTAATAAAACATGAATAACATAAAAGCAATGTATATGGAACAATACAAAACTTTAATATATATGATATGCTTTTCATGTTATGAAACAGATAACTAACAAATAACCTAGCATGTGAAAGCTATCCTGTGAAACCGATAATAAACTATAACTCGAGGTAGGGAAGCTGGTATGCTAGCTCAGAGGTTCCTCTCAGAAACATGGCCGTGATACACTCAAACCCTAATCAACACGTAATCATGTGAATCAGTTAACAACCGGTAATCCAAACTCTATCAATCTTAGCCGGCTTGCATCTCACCTTCTAAGATTCATAGAATCATACAAACATGAAAGACCAATACTTCTACTGTGACAACCCTCGCGAATGCGGAAATAATAAACAAACAAG